>CAKAOH010037888.1:0-66687 GCA_916701665.1 Sebastiscus tertius | reverse complement strand
CCCCCCCCCCCCCCCCCACCCCCCCCCCTTCCTCATCTTGTTTCTGTCCCCCCCCAGCCACGCACTGTTTCCCCTACGTAAAGAAACGTATCGCAGTGATGTATCAACACCACACTGACCTGAGTCCCATCGAGGTGGCCATCGACGAGATGAGCAAGAAGGTGGCCGAGATCAAGCAGCTCTGCTCCTCCAGCGAGGTGGACATGATCCGTCTGCAGCTCAAACTGCAGGGCAGCATCAGCGTCCAGGTGCCTGCTTTGTGAACATATACACACACACACATACACACGCTAGACATACCAAATGAAATGATGATGAATAAACATGACATGTTAAACGTGACACGGCTCCTACATCCTCCCTCAGGTAAATGCAGGGCCGCTTGCATACGCGCGAGCTTTTCTGGATGATGCGTGCGCCAAGAAGAATCCCGATAACAAGGTCAAACAGCTGAAAGAGGTCTTCAGGTGAGATGTGAACAGCTTACAGTGTGTGCACAAATCAACTTAGTGTAATTCTCCTTTAACGCTGTATTTTTTTGAGCAGGCATTTTGTGGAGGCCTGTGGCCACGGCTTAGGCATTAATGAGCGTCTGATCAAAGAGGACCAACAGGAGTATCACGATGAGATGAAGGCCAACTATAGAGACCTGGCCAGAGAGCTGTCCATCATCATGCATGAGCAAGTGAGTACAGTATCAGTGTAATTACATCCTGCATTACTAATATTACAACTGTAAACTGCTGAGACGTTTTTTGGCGTGCATTAAATGTTTGATAATGATTGATGACACGCTCTTTGATAACACCACTCTCTGTTTTTCCCTTGTGCTGACATGAGCAGATTGGATGGTAATGCAAAAAGCTCCAGTATGCAATAAAGACTGAGTTGTTAGTTGTTGATCCAGCCAGACAAAAGGCATCTGTTCTCAGATATTACCCCCAATATTGGTTGCTGTAGGATGTTGCATCTCTGTCATATGACAGGAACAGAAAGCTGCGTAAACTAAGGTCCATCTCTTGACCTTTAAAAGGCACTGAATAGTTATCTGATCGGGTCACAGACGGGCCTTATCTTTACAGCCAGGTAATAAAAAAATCTGCAAAAGTATTCTCAACTAACAATTATCTACATTACAGATTAATCTGACGTTTATACTCTTGATTAATAATTAATTGTTTGGTCTATAAAACATCCGAAAAACGTGAAAAGCGTCCATCTCAATATCTGGAGGTGAAGTCTTCAAATGTCTTATTTTGTCCGACCAACAATCCAAAACCAAAGATGACTATAAAATAAAAGCTCACATTGAGAGGCTGGAGCCATACATGTTTTTTGCATGAAAATTGACAATCAAGCGTTTATCAAATTAGCCGCAGGTTAATTTAATTTAATCGTTTCAGCTCTACTCCTGATATTTCAACACGTAGAACCCACCTGTTGTCCCTCTGTTATGGATGCAGCGGCTGGCTGGACCAACAATCACTTATCTCTTTTAGATAGCTGACATGTATTTTCTCTGCGTGTGTGTACAGCATGTTTGTATGCATGTATGTATATGTATGTACATATACATTAGCGTGTGTATGAACAGCATGTGTATAGGCTATGTATGTACATGCATCTGAATGTGTGTGCTTTATGTTTTTGTATATGCACACATATACAAATATGTCTTATACTTTTAATGATTTAATATTGATGTTTTGAGGATTGGTTGTTTTTACTTTTTTTTGGGATCTATTAATCTTCATGAAAGGTGTTCTGAGACTCCACCTTAAAGGAATAGTCTGACATTTTGGAAAATACGAATATTTGTTATTAGCGGAAGTATACACTTGTGTCTACATCTGGTTTTCAAAATAAGGTGTTAACAAAGGGAACTGTATACAACATACATATATGGAAATAAGATAAATTTGATTATATTCACCGGAAGAATAAAACATGTCCCTTATAATTTAAAAAGGAAATACCACTAAATTGTGAGGGAAATATCTTTATTCTTTGATTTTTGGGTTGCTGGAAAACAATTTCATAAATAATTATCATCTCTGACTGCATACATGCTGAAAATCAAACATTTTTACTGTATCAATTTAGATATTTTCCAAAATAAAAGTCCCTAGAAGTGTATAATTCAACTTTTTCCCATGGTCTAGTGTTAAAAAAGTGAACAAAAATCGCAATAAATCGTAATATCGAATCACAATTCTTCTAGAATCGCTATACTTAAAAATCGCAATACATATCAAATTGGCACCCAAGTGTCGTGATAGTGTAGAATCGGGAGATAGGTGTATCGTCCCAGCCCTAAAAGTTGTGTTGTGTGAACTAGCTACACGATGGTATTGTAAATAGTTGTGACTATCTCATTCTCCCTCCCTTTCAGATCAGTCCCGTGGAAGATGGCATGAAGAGCGTTCTTCCAGACTCGCTTCACATCTTTAACGCCATCAGCGGCACGCCAACCAGTGCCACAATCCACGGCATCCCCAGCTCTTCCTCTGTGGTATGATGCTTGGCTGGGTTAGCCGTGAGCTCAGTGCCCTCTATACTCGCCAACCAGGCATGCCGGTGATGCCATATTGTCGCTTCACCGATCCTGCTTCTCTTCAGTCAGCTTAAAGGGAAACTGACAAAAGCACAGACAACTCTGACCTTTCTCAGTGAACCACGACCAAAGGCGCTGGACCTATTTAATGTAAACACACGGCGTGGTAACTGTGTCGGACGTCTGTGATATTACTGAGGAGGAGCCTGATACCAGAGAGGGGATCATGCAGGAGAGACTTTGCTCCTGCTTCATGGCCAGACATTATAATGTGTCACCTGTTTCTACCTGAAAAGACTGGTTTTCCATGGAGACTCCTGTTGGGACCTTTAATATGCATGTCATTACATTACACCCACCACCTACCCAACAGCCCATTTTTGTTCATTTTGATAACGTTTCACATTGTGTTTTTGTATGTACAGTATTCCACTTTTATAAGCCACTGTATTGATGTCTTGATGAACAGTATATGCTGCATACGCTCGTCTCCCTGTACATGAAGTTATATTTCTACTAAATGGCCTCCTATGTTAGCATTCAACCTTAAATCACTTCAATGTCTTAGAACGGGAGCATTTTTAAATATTTAAAGCCATTGCATACAAAAAAAGTATATTCCAACTTGTTTATTAATGTATATAAAAAAAGGAGTGTGTGCAATATTTGCAAAGTATCTTGCTGTGTGGGGCTCAAACACTGTAAAGATGATATTCACCTTCTTGCCAAAGCGATGAGGTGTGGAACCAGACACTACGCCTACTGTGGAAGTAATATGAAGCTTTTACCATTTTAGTGTTCATTGAAATGTTCCAGAAATTGTTTTATATTTGGGCGGCGATGGTTTTTTATTTTTAATTTTTATTTAACACAAAGTCACTGTTCTGCTGTAAACAGAGATGTTCCCTAATGCTTTTCTTTTAAATAAAACACACTCATTTCTCTGCACTTCTACTCTTGAATACTAATTTTATTTCCACATTTAATAAAGTTTATTCTAGCGTTTATTCTTACATAGGTTTAATACTTTTTATGAGGCAGGCATAGCTGACTCCCTATCTCCTCCTGTATATCTCGTGTTCCCACCCATCATAAAAGCAACACAGTCAGCAGTGTGGACGACAGATCAAGGTGCTAATAAGAAGCAATATTACGGACCACTCCCACGGTGAAGGATCTATTATCAACTGCTCCCTGCAGGAATCTCAAAGGAATATCAAACTACAGTAGAGCGCAGGCAGCAGCTTCACTCTAACATTATGACAGGTGAGTTTGCAAACATTTCTTTTTGTGTGATTTCATCCAAATCCAATAAAGAAAATATTCCAGAGCACAAGGTGCAGACACCAGAGTCAGACCAAAGAAAACTTGCTGCCGTATTGTTTCTTAATTCCACATTGAAACTTTGGGAGAAAGATAATTTTTTATTATTATTTTTTTTTTAAATGGAGGCTACTGCATTTCTCTCTTTTTATGAAATACAGCTGATTATTTAAACTAAATTCATCTTGTGCACAGATAACGAGGATCCCAAGAAAGGGAAGGACAAAAGAGGGACGGTAATGTACTTATATCATTTAATTTATTGGATGTTGATGCAGTTTTTGTATTTAATTGTTCAGTGAGTCTAAATGATGATCCATAGGAACAGACATTGCAACCATCTCGATATGACAGTCACTGTATTACTGCTATATAAGTTACTGAATACCAAGCAGTACTCAAGTCATATTTTTTGGTAATTGTAATTTACTTGAGTATTTCCATTTTATGCTACATTATACCTCAATTCCACTACATCTCAGAGAGAAATGTACTTCTTACTCCACTACATTTATATCAAAGCTATAGTTACTTTTCAGATTAAGATTTACATACAAAACATATGATCAGTTTGCAAAACATGATACAATATTAAATGGCATTGAACTACCCAATAGTATTTAAAGAGGACCTATTATGATTATTTCCAGGTGCATAATTGTATTTTAGGTTTCTACTAGAATTTGTTTACATGCTTTAATGTTCAAAAAATGCTTTATTTCTCTCCGGATACCAGCTGTGCTGCAGCACCTCGCCGCTCCAGCTCCGTTTTTACCAGCTTTGTTTGAGGGCATGCCAAACTAGCCACTAGGCTGGTATTATGTGAATGTGTTACTTGGTGACATCACCACGTTATGGAAAAGAAGGCGGGACTTCAAGCGAGGCGTTTCAGGCAGTTCAGGAGCAGTGTTTGGTGTGGACTTTGGGCTTTGTAACTTTATAGACCTTTTACTTGCATAAAAAACTATATAACACACTAAAGGAAAGAAAAAAAGCACAAACGCATAAAAGTTCCTCTTTAAAAAGCAGTTAAAATCAGCTCCAACTTCAACAGCTTACATGTTAATGCATCAATAATAATGATCGAATAATATAATAAAACACTGACAGGGAGCATTCTACATAGTGAGCACTTTTATTTTTGATACACAAAGTACATTTTGTTGCCAATACTTCTGCTTTTACTTAACATTTTGAATTCAGGACTGTTTACTTGTAATGGAGTATTTTTTTTTTTTACTGTGGTATAAATTATCTAAATACTTTCCCCACTACTGCTGAACACCATGCTGCTGTTTGTTTGATCCATCAGGGCACGGAGGTGTGTGGCTACCCGCTCAGCATCTTCTTCATTGTTGTGAATGAGTTCTGCGAGAGGTTCTCCTACTATGGCATGCGAGGTGAGATTACCGCGTTCCAAAATTTATGATTTTGTAACCACGACGACAAGTAGGCCTACTAATTTGAACCCAAACAACAATCTTTCCCCTGAACTTAACCAAACCTTAATGATAGCGTTGTCTCGTCATGAAACTGATTTATTTTTCAACATTTGTAATGGTTTTGGAAAAAACTGAAGAATTTAGTCAAAATTTGTTGGATATTTCCAATGGTGGAAAGTAACTAAGTACATTTACTGAAGTACAATTTTGAGGTACTTGTACTTTACTTGAGTATTTCAATTTTCTGCTTCTTTCTACTTCTTTACTCCACAATATTTACTTTGTAGATTCAGATTAAGAATACAAAATCTAATCAACAAATAAATTATACTATTAATATCAATAAGACTTTATATAAAGTCTTATATAAAATCACTGTACATATATTATATATGACATATATATATAAATAATGTAAAATGATCCCCCCCACTACAATATCAAAATGATGTACACATTAATGCATCAATAATCACAATCTAATAATATATCTTTTAATTGTATTATATCATATTTTATAATATTTTGATGCTAATACTTTTGTTCTTTTACAATTTAAAACTTTAAATGAATGTTTTTACTTGTATTTCTACATTTACTCATGTAAAAGATCTAAGTACTTCTTCCACCACTGGATATTTCATGCACAGCATGACCAAACATTTCAGAGCTGATACAGTGCACTCTTATAGATTGATGATGAAATACTGTAAAATAAGAAGAAGCTTGTGTTTTCCCTGCCTGGTCACAGCTGTCCTGGTGCTGTACTTCAAGTACTTCCTGCGCTGGGACGAGGACTTGGCAACGTCCATCTACCACGTCTTTGTGGCTCTCTGCTACCTCACCCCCATCCTCGGGGCCATTGTGGCTGACTCCTGGCTGGGAAAGTTTAAGTGAGTTTCATTATTTTGTCATTAAACATGTGCAATCTCTCAGTGGTGGTAAGTAACTATTTTATACTTCGACACGACAACATTTCAGAAGGAAATAATGCACTTTTTACTCCACTACAATTAATTAGACAGATAAAGTTACTCTTTACTTTTCAGATTAATATTTTACATTAAAAACATATGATAAAATACAATTCATTGCTAAAGATTACACCAGTGGTCCCCATTTTTTTTTTATTTTGTATTTAGTTGGGGCTCCTTTATATTTTTCAGATGTCTACATGTTGTTAACTTTTCAACCATAAAGTAATTTCCCATCTAAACTTCTCAAATATTTTCATTTAATTAATTGTTTGAGGCCTAAAGAGATAAAAAAATTCCAATATTTCACAAAAAAGGCAAATATAAAAGAAAATCCCAAATATTAATAATAATAAATGTATTTATAGAGCACTTTTCAAGCCATAAGCACAAAGTGATTTTCAAGGAAATTCAAAACATAAACATTAGAAAAGGTAACTATAATGAAACATAAGCAATACATTAGGTAAATAATGAAACATACATATACATACTAATATACACATCCTTAGGTTGGGAACCACTGGACTAAACAAAGTAATTGTATATAAAGTAGTTAAAACTAGTAGAACAAGTAATTTTACTTTTAATAGGCTACATTAAGTACGTTTTGCTGACAATTTTTCTGTACTTTTACTTATATTTACTTGTATCAGCATAATTTTACAGTCTTGTACCTGTATTTTTATTTAAGTAAATGATTTATTCCACCCCTGCTATCTCGTTCCCTCTTCACCTTACAGGACGATCATCTACTTGTCCATTGTCTATGCGATCGGCCAGGTTGCGATGGCTGTAAGTGCAATCCATGACATCACTGACACGAACAGAGACGGGTCACCAGACGACATGACCTTTCATGTGTGGGTTTCTATTCTGCTACACAAATAATTTACTCCAGAATATGGGCTTTTTGCAGGCAGTTTTTTATCACATATTTCTACAGTACTCTCTGCTCATGCACATGTTCCTCTTCACACTCAGCGTGTTGTCCATGGTGGGTCTCTTCCTCATCGCTCTGGGCACCGGCGGCATCAAACCTTGTGTTGCTGCCTTTGGTGGAGACCAATTCGGTGACCATCAGGTTTGAACATTACCTCACTTCTCTTACTTTATTCTGAGTCTCCTCCTATAATGCTTTGATGGTGACAATGACATTGCACATGTAATTGCAACATCTTAAGGTCCAGCTCTTTATTGCATGTCATCCTTTCTCTTGCTCCCCTTATTTCCTGTTTCCTCCCGTCTATCCACTCAGCGACTCTGAATACTAGAAGTTTAAAAAATAAAAAAAAAAACAATCTGTTGTTATGGAATTAAAAAGCCTTCCAGACCTCTGTAGCCCGCTCCTCATCTCTGCTTGAGGCTACATTAGCCGCTACTTGCATAACACACCTGAATCTCAGGCCAAAATGTCATCAGTCAAGGTGCATTGTGGGTAATGTAGGTGCCAGGTTTTGACAAAGAAGCTTTGATTTTTTTTAAGTAATCGTCATATCGGCCTTTTTTTTTTTTTTTTTACTGCCAATTTGGAGTCCAGAAGTGACTACGTTCACATGCACAAAATATTATAATAAATAATTCCAAAAAAGACAATTTTCCTACGAAGCTGTTTACATGGTTAACGAAAAATGAATATTCCACTAATATTCCCGTTAACATGCAGCTGTGCATACTCCGATTAACGTAACCGGTGGTGGACATGTTCGTCCGTGCGAACACAGCCTCTCTCTTTCATTCCTTCAACCACCTTCTTGAAAAGGTCAGTGTTGCGACATTTGTGCATATCCAAAAACCTGTCGATATCCAAGTCATTCTTAATGTTTAAAAGTAGGTGTGTTTCTCCTTCCGACATAGAAATGTGGGCTTTTCTTTTGGGCATGCATCTCTGCCAGCTAGTTGGTTTGTGTGCAAGAGGCCATGGGGCCTTGTGTTGCAAACTGCCATAAAAACCCCAATTGAGATGCACATTCCAAGCAGTATACATGTCCAAAGAATGCTCCTAAAACCTGAATAATATCGGCATATCCCACATTATCTTAATCAGGAAATGCTCCTTTCGGAAGAAGGCCTAATTCAGAATATCCAAACAGAATATGCTATTGTTCACATGACCCGTATCAAATTCAGAATATTGTCTTACATTTGGAATAATAGTGGAATATTAGTGTGCATGTAAACAAAGTAAATGTAATAAGAGTGCAATGCTAAATTTAAAGTAATCCAAGTTACTACAATTCACCCTGAGGGCTACATGATTGAGTGAACCAAATTTCATGACAATCCATCCAATAGTTGTTGAGACATTTCACTCAAGATAACAAATCTCAACCTCATGGTGGCGCTAGAGGAAAAGTCAGCAACTCACCAAAGTCATCAGGATTCATCCTCTGGAGACCATGAATGTCTACTATCTTTAGAGCCATGTTAGCTAAAAAAAAAAGTAGCTTTGGTTACACATTATATTCATCATGCGTGCAACTCATGACAAAAGGTCACTTTGTGTATTTCTCTGCGCAGGAAAAGCAAAGAAGAACTTTCTTCTCTGTTTTCTACCTGTGCATCAACGGTGGGAGTCTCCTGTCCACCATTATCACTCCGATCCTGAGAGGTAGGTATGAGCAGGACATAAAGTTTATAACAAACTGTGCCATAAACATGTGCATGTGATAACTAATAACAGTCTTTGAGTATGGGTGAAATTTGATTTGTGGTTTAATGACAGTTGTTTGTCTCAATCTGCAGCTCAGGAATGTGGCATCTACAGCAAGCAGAAGTGTTATTCTCTGGCATTCGGCGTCCCTGCAGCACTTATGGTGGTTGCACTTGGTATGTCTCAATAGTTTGGATACTGTGAATCTATACATAAAGCATATACTATGCACTGATAATGATGTTGTGCCTGTGGTGCCCCTTACAGTGGTGTTTATTGTTGGGAGTGGGATGTACTACAAAGCCGAACCGCAGGGGAACATCATGCTGGATGTGTGTAAATGTATCGGGGTGAGTCACAATTTGCATCAACACATTCTGCATCAATGTGTAACAACAGTTGCTCTAGGTGTTTCTAATTTATCCTTCACTTTCTTCTTATTCTGTCAATCAGTTTGCCATTAAAAACCGCTACAGGCACAGAAGCCAACAATACCCAAAGAGGCAGCACTGGATGGACTGGGCAGAGGAAAAATATGAAGTAACTTTCACTTTATTTAATTTTCTAAAGTTTCTAACAAGCTGTTTTGTCAGTGGAGTGACAGCAGCTCATATTCTGTCTGTCTGTGCTGTAGAAACTCCTCATCGCTCAAATCAAAATGGTGCTGAAGGTCCTCTTTTTATACATCCCACTCCCGATGTTCTGGACCCTGTTTGACCAAAAGGTATTTTAAAGTTACTCTTACTTTACTTTACTCAACATTTCTTGTTGGCAGTGGAAACTGTGCTGAACTCTGCATCTCTATTAAAGGGCTCTAGATGGACTCTGCAGGCCACCACCATGGATGGGAACTTTGTAAGTTTGGTGATAAAACCAACTATAAATATATTTGAATGAACTAAAGCTATGTGTTTTAATAATGTCTTTGTGTCTGCAGGGGTTAATTATTATTCAGCCGGATCAGATGCAGGTGAGTTAAAATCATTTTATCGTGTTAGCTTGGACTGATCTATGCGCTGATATGTGCTTTGTTTGAGAAAATTCTCACTGTGGCATTTATGTTTTTGAAAGACTGTCAACCCCATCCTGATCCTGACTCTGGTGCCTGTCATGGACAGCGTAATCTACCCTCTGATCAAAAAATGTGGCCTGAACTTTACGTAAGTACAGCTGTAACTTTACCTGTCAGTCATTTACAGTATGAGATTATTAAATAGCTTAAAGGACCAGTGTGTAGCATTTAGTGGCATCTATTGGCAGACATGGAATATGATATTGACAAGTATGTTTTCTTTAGTGTATAATCACCTGAAAATAAGAATTGTTGTGTTTTCATTACTTTAGAATGAGCCGTTTATATGTACATACAGAGCGAGTACTCTTCACGGAGCCGGCCGCCATGTTTCTACAGTAGCCCAGAACGGACAAACCAAACACTGGCTCTAGATCGTTTCACGCATTTTCCCGTTTTCGTGTTTTTGTGTCGGCCACCGTAGTTCTCCTACATGCTTGACACACGGAAGTTTAAGTTGGTTGCAATCTGCAACCTCACCGCTAAATGTCGCTAGATCCCACACACTGCACCTTTAATATTATTATTCAATACCATATACATTGGCAGATGTTGAAATTTCTCGCTTCTAAATTTGTATTTTCTAGATGTACTCTGGTTTGGAACAAAAACTCATCTCATATCTCAATCTCATTGAGAATATAACCATCATTTCTTCTTCCCCTTTTTTTGCATGTTTGAGGGAATAGTTTGACATTTTGGAAAAATGTGCATATCCGATTTCTTGACGACTCTTAGATGAGAACATTGACACCAGACTAATGTTTGAGAGTGATATCGGTCTACTCATCTAACTCTCGCCACAAGAGCAAATATGCGGATTTCTCAAAATGTCAAACTATTCCTTTAGCTGCTCAGTGGAGGATAATGCTGTGAGTGAACAAGACAGTTCAGCTACAAAGGCTGATGTGTTTTTTCAAATCTAAATTCTGCATAGAAAAAGCTCAATCTTGCAGATCTCAATACAAGACCTGAATCAGGCCCATACTTTATGTTGTTGATGTTAAAAATGCTCATATTTTGGACAAATCAGTAACAGGATTTAATGTTAATTCAACAGACCTCTGAAGAGAATGACAGTGGGGATGATGATGGCAGCTATAGCTTTTGTCTGCGCTGCTTTGGTTCAGCTTCAAATTGATGTGAGTAGAAAACAGTTATTGTGTTCATCTCCTCATATACTGTGAACACGCACATCAGTTCAGGGATTCATTTATTTTGAAACCTACTCAATTTTCAGCAAACATTACCCACCTTCCCATCAGCCTCCCAGAGTCAGTTGAAATTACTCAACATGGGCAGTAATGAAGTGACTGTGACGCTGCCTGGCAACGATCCTCTGTTACTTCCTGCAGCTCAGGTATGTCCTCATACAATAAGACAAAACGTTGGGACTTATACAAGTTTTAAATTCTGTGAAAATTAGATTCATGCAAGCCAAAACACCACTGTTTATGTACACATATTCATACCACAATGATTGCACTGTTTCAACAATTTTTTTTTTTTGCAGGCCAGTGATGAATTCTTCACATTTGATGAAGATATAATCCGTGTTTCGATAGGCGCTGAAGTGGCAAAATATATTCCCTTAGCCAAAGGAAAGCGACAAACGCTTCTCATTCCCTCAAACATTGCTGACTTATGGATGTTGGTGAGTTAGAAGCACAAAATAATGACAATAAAGACACACCATAGGCCTTTTAAATTCAGTTAATCAATGTTGTCTTATTTCCTAAGACTGATGATTTGATCTCCAAGCCAGAAGAAGGCAGCAATGCAATCCGGTAAATTGAATTATAAATGTTTAAACTGTAATACATAGTATATGAATAATTGATCAATTAATTATTTCAGTCTCATGAGGTAAAAATCACAGTAAATTGTTGAAAATTAAGGGATTACATAAATTGGTTTTACTGACTGCTTTTACATTTTCTGGCTCAATATGTACCCATTTCAGATTTATAAATGGAATGAATGCATCAGTGAACGTGTCGACTCCTGAAGCTCACTTTGGACTAATTGAGTCGTTTTATTATTCCAACTACTCAGAGATATCAAATGGAAAGTAAGGATTTTTTTCATCTTGACAAATCACCACTGTTTTTATACTACAATCACTATTTTATGCAAACAATAAGACACTGATTTTCTTTTCTAATGATCAGGTCCATCTTCACCATACAGAGTGGTTCACAGTCATGTGAATACAGCAGAGAGTTTGGATTTGGAAGTTCATATACCTTATTTATCCCCAGCACGTTGATCTTTGGACCGAATGTAAGTTTCACATATGATTTTTAAGTCTGGTGATATTCTATCTATTTTTCTCAATTCTTCGCCATGAATATTCACTAATGTGTATTAATCCATAGCTAAAAATAATGCCCCAAAAATGCATTAGTTATACTTCTGTGAGTTTGATAAAAACTACAATTCCCAAATAAATAATGAAACTACATTTTTCTGACCTGTTCTTAAAGCAACAGTGTGTAACGGATGATCTATTTGCAGAAATGAAATATAATATTCATAACTATGTTTTCAGAAGTTTATAATCACCTGAAACTAAGAATCGTTGTGTTTTCGTTAGCTTAGAATGAGTCCTTCATATCTACATAGGGAGCGGGTCCTCTTCACAGAGTCCGCCATGTTACACCACCATGTTTCCACAGTAGCCCAGAACGGACAAACCAAACACTGGTTCTAGAGAGAGCCTTTCAGGTTTTTATGTTACCTGAAGGCCACCGTAGTTCTCCGACACGCTTGTGAAACGGTAACGTAAGCCGCAGAGTGCAAAACCGTTGTACTCCCAGCCGCCACCTGACTTTCGTTGCTCCTAAAGTTGTATTATTATGGTAAGGTTCGGTGGCTCACATTATTATAGTCTTGTAAAGGGAGGAGTGAGCAGAGGGGTAGTCAGTTGGTTGCAATCTGCAATCACACCACTGGATGTCGCCAAATCCTACGCACTGTACCTTTTTCTCTTAATTCTTCTAATAGAATATTAATCCGCAGCTGAAACTAGTCCCCCAAAAATGCACTATTTACTTTTGTGTGAGTAATGTTTGTTAAAAACTACAGTTCCCAGCTGTTTTAGGGAAATATTAAGCCTTTATAAAAAAAATTAAACTACATTTTTTGTGACCTGTTTTTAAAGATATACATCTTAAGAAGGCACAGACGGGCTTACTGTAGTGTCACAGACATGGTCAGGAGGTTTGGATTAATGTATTGTTGGTTTTCGACTTTTCATGGAATTTTCTTGATAGTACAATAAAACAAAGAATAAGCGAGCCTTATACTTACTGTCATACATATTGTTCTTTTGTATGCTCTGGCAAAATCTGTCAAAATCGGACCATCTACCTTCTTATCAGTCACACGGATTGAGAAACACCGCCCTAAACTGAACTACTGTGATTATTTGTTTTAGTGTCAGGAGTCTATTACTGCAGCAGAAGACATCAAGCCCAACTCAGCTCATATGGCTCTCCAGATCCCACAGTATTTCTTCATCACTGCTGGTGAAGTGATGTTTTCTGTTACTGGTCTGGAGTTCTCCTACTCACAGGTAAACTTGAACATGAGCATATTTGACTTTGTTTGTCTTTGAACTATATAACAGCTCTGTATTCTTTGTTTTTGTCTTTATTCATCATGTGTCCTTCTTTTGTGTCTTCAAGGCACCTAGTAACATGAAAGCAGTGCTGCAGGCAGGCTGGTTGTTCACTGTTGCTATTGGCAACTTCATCGTACTGTTTGTGGCTGAGATTCTAAAGATTAACATACGGGTAAAAACATTTTTTTTTAATTTAAAAATTAAATTCAGAACTAAACATAAATGATGATGCATTAATACCACGTTTGTCTCTCTCCACCTCTTTCAAAGTGGGCGGAGTACGTCCTATTTGCCTCTCTCTTGGTTGCAGTGTGCGTCATCTTCTCCATTATGGCGTATTACTACACCTACACTGACCCTACAGAAATTGAGGCCCAGTTCAAGAAGAAGGTTGATAAAGATGATGAGGATGAAAAAAGAAAGCTACAGAAGGCCGATTTCGAGATGGTCAAGAAAGACTCAATTAAAAGTCACGACGATGAAGATGAACATGATAAAACCAAACAGACCCGAATGTGAACATAATGCATTTATATCTGATGTTTAACATCGAAACGAGGTAGAATATGCATTCAGCCAGTGTTGTCCGTGTGTGTGTGAGCGTGTGTTTTAAATATTTTATATTTTAATGCCCAAATGACTATCGTGAGCAAAGTGCACAAAGTTCTCTAGCGTTATATTCAGTAAAGCAAATTCATGTAATGTTAGCTATAGTATTATAAGAACAAAGACAGATGAACGATTTACATACTCTGCCTGGGAAATAACTAAATATCATTGGATGTAATTTCTCTTTTATATTTTTGTGTAAGTTATGTTCAAGTAAGCAATAAAACAATATATCCTGTTTGTGTGTTTTTCCACTCACAATTCTTGTCTTGAGATCTTTTGCCAAAAATTCACTGAGCATGACATTTGTGTTCATTGCACTCTACCAACCTGACATCAAATCTATCTCTACAATATGTGGCTTTAAATTGTAGTGGAGTAAGATAAGATATTCCTTTATTAGTCCCGCAGTGGGGAAATTTGCAGTGTAAATTATCTTATCTTATTATTGACACATTAATGGGTACATTACTGTACTGTTGCAGCTGGTGAATGTGGGGCTAGTTTTAATTGCTTTATATACTACTGGGTAGCTTAATCTATAATAATTCAGAACAATTCATGAGTTGATTTATATTTTATATTATTGCAGTAGAAGTATAAAGTAGCATAACATGGAAATACTCAAGTAAAGTTCAAGTTGTACCTCAAAGTTGTACTGAAAGTTGTACTGAAAGTACCACCTCAGAAAATATTTGTCTCTCCAAGTACCACCATTATGACCGATGTTAAAATACAGTACCCTATTCAGCAATGCACAGTTCACGCAGGAGGCAAATTTATTCCTAATAAGAATATTACGTATTGTTGATTTTTGTCAGACACACTGTACAAAGGGGGAGCACTAGAACTGGCACTTAAACTCTTCCACACAACTCTCATACTACACAAGGGGCAGCCTCTCACACTAGGCCTGCACCATATGAGGAATATCTGCAATGTGCGATAACACTGTTCAATATTGCGATGAAAATATGTCCTCTGTCCTCCTGTCCTATGTCCTCCTGTCCTCTGTCCTCCTGTCCTCCTGTCCTCCTGTCCTCCGTCCTCATGTCCTCCTGTCCTCTTTCCTCTGTCCTCCTGTCCTCATTCCTCTGTCCTCCTGTCCTCTTTCCTCTGTCCTCTGACCTCCTGTCCTCTTTCCTCTGTCCTCCTGTCCTCCTGTCCTCTGCCCTCCTGTCCTCCTGTCCTTTTTCCTCTGTCCTCTGCCCTCCTGTCCTCTTTCCTCTGTCCTCCTGTCCTCATTCCTCTGTCCTCCTGCCCTCCTGTCCTCTTTCCTCCTGTCCTCATTCCTCTGTCCTCTTGTCCTCTGTCCTCCTCCCTCTGCTGCAGCTAACATTAGGGCTAATAGAGGAAAGAGGGGCTGCTTTGTTTCAGCCAGCTGATCAGTTTACAAGTTAGATATGTGACAAACTAACCTAAACAGTCCGACTACACTGGTAACCATTGGTTACCTGTACATCAAACCACAATGTGTGAATCTCTTAATAAACTGGCACCTCTGTGACGCATTTTGATTTACGTATGACGTCACACGCACTGTCTCCTCTTCCCTCGCTCTGATTGGTCCTCCGGAGAAATGAAAATGACATTAAACCAAGATGGCGCCGGGCGACAGTGTAAAGTGATGAGAGAAGAGAACAACAAGCGACACAACTAACACAGCAGAGGGCTTTCACTCATCCTGTACGGGCTATTTACAAAACCAAACCTCTTATCTTACCACCGGGGAACTGTCAAGCTCGTACTGAGAGACCTTCACTAATCTACAGAGATATAATTAATCAGCTAACTGTGATGCTAACTAGCTGCTAAAGTAGCTAACGGAGGCTAACTGCGGAAGGCGAGGAGAGGAGGAGAAGCTCGAAGTACAAGCCGACAAGTCGAGCTCATTTCTTTCTTTTTAACTCAAGAAAACCTCTCCGTTTGGTTCGTTAACTACCCGTAGAGTTTTCCGGGTCATCCAAACTAGGGGTTGGTGAGGAAACTTAACGTGACACCTCTGATAAGGAGAGCAGAAAAAGACGAGAGGAAAGGCGTCATCTTTGCTGATCTGACGCCATGGCTCTTTCTCCTCTTCAGAGTGGACTGACGGGGATTCAGGTAAATAAAACACATTATACATTATATTATTAGATAACTTTCAGAGGCAAGTTCATTTGATTCCCCACATTTTACTTCCTCATACTTTAAGCTGCTGTAAATAACTTTATCTACAAGGACACACTGCATCATTATCACCATTTGCTTCCTAGTGGTAAACGCACAGCCTTGTTTGTCAAAGTCCAGTATGTGTGTGAGAAGACTGACATCTTGTGTCTTTTTGTTGTCAAATGTAAGTTACTGAATGACTGGCTGGCTGTCAAACCATATCCAATTTATTCTGGCCAAATTTCTAAGCAGCATTCATTGTAGGCTAAAAATCACATCACAATTAAAGCACAAAATCCATCTAATATTCAATATCAAACTTGTTATTTAACTTAGTGCATGTCTACTGTTGTATTTTTGACCAACAGTGCAACTATTCAGTTTATTGTAATGTAAGATATGGAGAAGTAGAAAATGCACACGTTTAATAAGCTAGAAACATCAAATTATTGGCATTTTACTTCACGTTTCCTCATACTTTAAGCCCTGTAAATAACTTTATCTACAGGGACACTACATCATTATCACGATTTGCTTCCTAGTGATAAAGATAAGATACGATATTCCTTTATTTGTCCAGCAGTGGCGAAATTTGCAGCAAAGTAGCAATACTACAATGTAGAAGTACTCTGTTACAAGTGCTGCATTCAAAATGTTACTTATATTACTTAAGTTTTTACTTTATTTATCCGCTTTTATTGTCTTGTGAAGCACTTTGTAACATCTGTTTTGAGAAGTGCTATATAAATGAATGTATTATTATAATTATTATTATTATTAATAATAATAAATACAAGTACAAAAGTATTAGCATCAAATTATAATTTAAGTATCAAAAGTAAAAATACTCATGCATAATGGCCCATTTCAGAATAATGTATATTATATTACTGGATTATAGTTATTGATACATTAATGGGTACATTACTGTACTGTTGCAGTTGGTGAATGTGTGGCTTATTGCAATTGCTTTATATACTACTGGGTAGCTTCTCTAATAATACATAACAATTCATGAGTTGATTTATATTGTGTATTATTATTATTCTGAATCTGCTAAGTAACTAAAGCTTTCAAATAAATATAGTGGAGTCAAAAGTACAATATTTGCCTCTAAATTGTAGTGGAGTAAGATAAGATATTCCTTTATTAGTCCCACAGTGGGGAAATTTGCAGTGTACAGTAGCAAAGGGGATAGTGCAAAAAACAAGATGCATCAGCTAACAGATACTGTTGTGTTTTTTACCAACAGTGCAAATATTCTGTTTATTGTAATGTAAGATATGGAGAAGTAGCAAATCCACACGTTTAATAAGCTGGAAACATCAAATTATTGGCATTTTACTTCACGTTTCCTCATACTTTAAGCCCTGTAAATAACTTCATCTACAAGGACACTGCATCATTATCACCATTTGCTTCCTAGTGATAAACGCACAGCTTGTTTGTCAAAGTCCAGTATGTGTGTGAGAAGACTAGATAGATAGATAGATAGATAGATAGATAGATGGATAGATGGATAGATAGTAACTTTATTAATCCCGAGGGATATTCAAGTTTCCAGCATCACAGTTCCATAGTGCAAAACATGTTAGTAAAAAGGCAGTAAAAGAGTTAGTAGTGCAAAGTACAAAGTACAAAAAAAATATACCAGATATAAAAATACAAGGAGATGAAGAAAACTGTTAAAACTGAATATAGTGCAGGTTAACAGCTGTGATACAGGACTATTAAAAGAAGTGAATATAGTGCAGAAGAGACTGTTAAAATGATCATAGTGTATTATTATCTGTCCTGCATGATTAATCAATTATGAAAATAGTTGACGATTAATTTAATAGCTGACAACTAATCAATTAATCATTGCAGCCCTAATCTGGCGATTATTTTGTCGCTCAATCAATTATTCATTTGATGGATTAAAATTCAGAAAATAGTGAAGCCCATGCCATTTAAGGCTGCAACTAATGATTACATTCATTATTGATTAATCTGGCAATTTTATAGGTCTATACAAAATGTCAAACTAGTGAAATGTCACCATCATAATTTTCCTAAGCCAACCCAAGGTGATGTCTATGAATCGTTAATTTTGTCCAGTAAAGAACCTAAAGATATTTAGTTTACAATGATATGAAACAGAGAAAAGCAGCCTGTCTTCAGATTTGAGGAGCTGGAACCAGAGAATGTTTAGAAATGTTGCGCAATAAATTAATTGAATTATTAATTCATTATTAAATAATTGTCATTTATTAATCTATCAGTCCACTAATCGATTAAGTGGCTAATAATTGCGCTACAGTATAATGACATCAAATGGCTTCTGAATCTTAAGATATTCAGTTTACTAGCACTATAAAATAGTTGCTGATAACTATTCTGTTGGTTGAATAATACAGTATGTTAGTTGAGGGTTTCAGCTTTTTCACAGTAGTTTAAGATTTATTGTCATTGTAATGTAATTGTATTTTTATGAGCCACCAATGGCATAGTAGGTTGAATAATTCTTTTTTGATAGTCTCCTGTTCAACTTTAAATTTGTGGGTTTTTTTTTTGTTGAACCAGCCACTAGCTGGCAGTCAGTACATGTCCTGTTTGAGACTTGATATAAAGTAGACAGACCGCACCACAGCCCAGGGGGTGACATAACAAAGACATTAGGGCTGCAACTAATGGTTATTTTCATTGTCAATTAATCTGTAGATTATTTTCTCTATTAAGTGATCTGTTGTTTGGTCTATAAAATGTCGGAAAATGGTGAAAAATGTCGATCAGTGTTTCCCAATGCTCAAGATGACGTCCTTGTTTTGTCAAAACGGGAATATATTTTCAGTTTACTGTCAAAGAGGAGTAAAGAAATAAGAAAATAATCACATTTAAGAAGCTGGAATCAGAGAATTTTTACTTTTTTTTACTTTAAAAAATTACTCACATTGATTAATCAATTATCAAAATAGATGGTGATTAGAAGACCTGCATGATTATTTTATTGATTGCACACAATACTACTCTTTTTCTTAAATAATGAACACTTCATTAGCATATGCACAGACAAATACAGGTTCAGAGGGTAAAAAAAACGGACCGGGGGACACAGGTTACTATGCAGAGGAGTGTAAGCAGTTGGGAGGCTGGCAGTGAGCCTCCAACCCTGAGGGTGTGGTGCGTGGATGACACTAGACTACACAGTTGTGTGGTGCAGATGGAAGAGCATCAAACACATGCTTTTAGAGCGAGGTTCAGGCAGCTTTAGCTGTCGCAGTAAACCTGCTGACTGTGGATATGGCAAGTACATTCCCATCATGTGTAGTCTGTGGTCGCAGCGCCCTTGTTGTTTTTCCCATTGTTTTTACAGAGGTCAGCCTCCACATTATAATTTTCACCTGGATGACTGACCACACCAGTGTTATGATAGTATTTTGGTTGTGTTGTTTCTGCTCTGCTTTATTCTGCACCGCTCTGCCTCTTTGTTGTAAAGTCCCTTTGCTATCAAATTCAGCAGCCACCCTCTTTGCCAATTTTTCAAAGTGCAGTTGCTCATCTCCCCCTCCATATACTGTAGGTTGACCACCATGCATTAGCACTTTTACAGGAAGCTGTTCTCTGGGGGGACTGTAAAGCAATATGCTGTGTGAGCCAACAGAATATCGCCTTGGGGCTGGGTTACCTGGTAGATTAAGCTTAATTGCTTTAGTTCTTTATTATTAAAGCTACTGCAGAAATATCATTTGTTTCATTTGGATTTTTCAGATAATCTTCATAATATACAGTGTAATGCTTTAATAAAAATGTAGCCCTTTTTCAGGATGGACTTATTTTTGTAATATAGGCCATTTGTCATGGAAATGTTGGCACTGCAAGCACTACTCAGACAGTTTAGGCTAATGATTGCTGTGCATGAAGGGAAATGGAACTGGCCAACTTGAAGACCATTATTCCCTCCTCCCTGGTGCTCCATGGGGAAATAAGCCATTTAGTTCAGTCGATAACTTAGGGTGTAGTCCTTCAGTTTCTGTTTAGCCTTTGTGGTGGAGGTCATTAAGCCTAAATCTGTGTTACAGTGTCTCGTGATTTAAGTGTCAGCCACAAAATTTGATCTGAAAGGGTTTAAAAAAAAAAAAAAATGGTTGACATGCAGAAGTCAAGGTCAGGCTGAAGAACAATATTTGTATAGTGTTGTTTGTCAGCAAAGGATGAAATCAAAGTCTCGGATTAAATTCTGTGCTGCTGTATGTACCAAGACTGAAATCTTAAGGAAATGGATAAAATTATTGGTTTCGGGCCATTTTTTCTTAGTACACCACTCCTGATTATTACCTGCTGCCAGGTTTAACGTATATTAAATATTTTGCTACTTGATCACAGACCTCTATTGTGAGTAGAGCTGAAACGATAGTCAATACATTTAAAAGGCAACTATTTTGATGATTGATTAATCACTTATCTAATATGAAAGTAAACTGAATATTGTTGGGATTTGGACTGTTGGTTTGACCCAAGAAGACGTTTTTAGATGTTAGCTCTGGGAAACTGTGATAGACACTATTTTCTGACATTGCAGATAGGTATGCACCGATATCGGATCTATTTATTTGTTACATTTTGTTTTGCAAAGTTAGGAAAGCAATATTTAAGTTAAGCCTAATTTTGCCTTAAAAGAATGATCCCAGTCCACACAGTGAGGCATACAGCTTTTTAAGCCATGTTGATTGTGTAACAACAGCTTGAATACCTGTAATTTTACCTCCTGTGCCTTTATGTTAAACTCGTCAGTTGCATGTGGCTCTACGTTACCTAATATGCACTCTATTCTCTCTCCCCATCCTTCTCTCTGTCACACAGAACTTCAGAGCTGATCCAGAGGAGTTTTACACCAAGCTGGACAGGATAGGGAAAGGCTCTTTTGGTGAAGTTTATAAAGGCATCGACACTCGGACTCAGAAAGTTGTGGCCATTAAAATTATCGATCTGGAAGAAGCGGAGGATGAAATAGAAGACATTCAACAGGAAATCACAGTTCTCAGCCAGTGTGACAGTCCCTTTATCACTAAGTATTATGGATCATACCTGAAGGTAAGCTTTAACCTCCGGAAGAATATCATTGTCATTTTATAATACTTCATGCTCGACATATAGGTCAGTAGTGTGTTCCTGCAAGCATGTTTATGCAATGTAGGTCAATAAATAATGCATATGGGCAATGGAACAAGCATTGCCTGTGTAATATCGCACAGATTGCTGTTGAACAACCCGAAATAGGCCGACATTTCTGTAGTATATAGCTTGAGGGCTTTTAACAGTGCAATCTGTAAGTGTTTGGACATTGACATGTTTTATTGGCTATCGAGCAGATTGGATTTTAAATCAGTCACAGTGAGGTCAATGTGTCGATTTAAGTGCAGATTCTGCGATATTCATCTGATGTGAATGTAAACACCCTTAAAGCTGAAAGTCAGCTCTTTAACAGCTCTGTAGTTATAGTAGCTTTTCAGTCACGCTACATGTGGTGGTGCTTAGAGTGCCTCTCACAGCATTTACTATGGTACTTAACAGCAGAAAGGAGAGAAGTGGTGGTCCATTAGCTCAAGATATGCTGCTGGCTGAAGGAGAGAATTAAGGCTTATTTGTGTGTAGTATGTAAGCATGGTATTTGTGCTGTGTGTGTGCTACAAAACTTTAAAGTTATAGTGTTGAGATCCACAGTTTTCTAGTTTAGCAACATCTTTGTCAACACACTGCCCTTACCAGACATCACTAAGGGATGAAGGAGTGTCATCAATACAGGGAGTTTTATTTTGTTTTGGAGTTTTTTTTCTGTTGATTTAGTTTAGGTTTTTCTTTTCTGGTCAGTAGTGGTGGGCGGCAGTGGTGGCAAACATTGATCATGCCAATGGCAGTTTCAGTTTTTCCAAGCAAACTGCTGGTGCTGCGGCTAGAAACAGAGCATGCAAGTGGGGCGGAGCTGCTAACACACAGCTCATAGAGACAATAAAGGTACAATAAAACCTTTAGCGTCCAAAGGTTGTAGTTATGTGAGTCATAATTAAATGTGTCTAGACTCAGTGTGACTTGCACTGTTCAACTATATCATTATCCCAAATGTCCACCGCAAATAAATGTCCATAAATCTGCTTAGAAATCACAGAAATAAGACCCCCGTTTCAACTCCAGAACTTGCATACATTTTTTTTTTTTGTCACGATCAAAGTAATCCTAAGTGATAGTGTCTGTACATCCATGGGTACAAAGCAAACAGGAACTGCTACTAGCTAATTCGGTATACTTTTAATGTTGACAAAATGTAAAGAAATATAAGCTAAAAAAAGGGGGCTCAAGTTGTGGCCCACTGCATACCTCACTGAATCCATGTCAACATTATATTTCCTGTTTACATCCCCTAAAGCATTATGGGAACTGTAGTTCCAAAACTTAGAGAGTCAGAAGACACTGAGTAACTTTAACATCTTAAGACAGTCTGTGTGCATTTGGACATCGCAACACATAAACTCAGATGACTCATCCACAGATGTGGAGTTGTGGTGAGTGAATGGCTGAACGACCTTCACCAGATGATGTTTATTCATATGTGAATGTGGGATACTGGAAACAGGGGCTGCCCAAGTTTTCTGAGCACAATTGGATCAGACAGCTGAGATGTTTCTGGTGTTTTAGACAAGTGAATGTTTCACTCCAACTAAGACAGGCTCTGATTGTTGCATGTAACTGTATGTTTTAGATTGATACCTTGTAGTCTTCAGCTGCTAGAAAATGATAAACCAGCCTGTAAATGTTAAAATGTAAAGAATATAATGTTTTAGTATTAATAGCAGGAGTCTTAGTCAATAAACATAATATTATGTCCGTTAATAATCACAGATCAATTGTGAACTGACTTTTTCTGTCATATTATGTAACAATTTGTCCATTTCTTTAACAGTCTGAACACACAGTACATTAGCCTGGCCACTTGCCTAAATCAGTATAATTTCATCCATTTACAGTATAATTGCTCCATGTATATTATATAAAGATTAGATGGATGTAAATAGATTTATTAAAATTATTCAAATTATATGGTGAAATTACTCTGATTTTTTTTTTTTTTTTTTTTTTTAAGTGGACAAAGTGAGTATGAAGCGTTACTCTGTTTGTAATAACTATTGCAACTTTGAACACCATCTGACTAAATTCCTGATTTATTTTTACAGGGTACAAAATTATGGATTATTATGGAATATTTGGGTGGAGGATCAGCTTTGGATTTGGTAAGTATATTAAAATAAAGTAAATGACATATTTGAAGACGATCTTACCTTAAACAATTTGATTTGCAGGTCATTATGACAGTTATCTAATGTGTAAAATCTGTGCCATCTTTCAAAATTAAGCCCAAAGTCTCCTGCATCCTCTAATTTATCCGTTCTTCTAGTTGGAACCAGGCTGCCTGGATGAAACGCAGATTGCTACGATTCTGAGAGAGATCCTGAAAGGGCTTGAGTATCTGCACTCTGAAAAGAAAATCCACAGAGATATCAAAGGTACTTTTTTAGATACTGAATGTTCATTTAAGCACTGAATGTTTTTCGAAAGCACTGAATGTTGCAGCTCATATTTTTTGCCTCCTTGCTTTCAGCTGCCAACGTGTTGCTGTCAGAACAAGGCGATGTGAAGCTGGCAGACTTCGGCGTGGCGGGCCAGCTGACGGACACCCAGATAAAAAGGAACACATTTGTTGGTACTCCTTTCTGGATGGCGCCTGAAGTCATAAAGCAATCTGCCTACGATTCAAAGGTCAGAATTATCCCAACTTTTATTGCTATCACAGTCAGGTTTAGTATTGGAAAGCAGAAACCCAAAGAAATGTACAGTTTTTGGGAGAAAATGCTTTGATTGACAACA
The DNA here is from genome assembly GCA_916701665.1 of Sebastiscus tertius. Classification (NCBI taxonomy): domain Eukaryota; kingdom Metazoa; phylum Chordata; class Actinopteri; order Perciformes; family Sebastidae; genus Sebastiscus; species Sebastiscus tertius. Next base: position 42,385 of record CAKAOH010037888.1, on the reverse strand, counting down.
ATAAAATGCTAATGGTCATACATTTTAAATCTATAAGGTCATCTATCAGTCATTTTGTACCAAAACAGTAAGTCAACTTTACTGCACGTGTCATTGCAAGACATGGCAGCAAAGTGTCAATGAGTTTGACAACTGGATCACAAAAGCTTACTGTAGGTTTAACACATCAGCTGTGTTGGACTGAACATCTGGAGTGGTGGGAGAGTTTCTATTGGACTAGTTGACCTGTGGGTCAGCGGTGAGTCCAGCAACACCAGTGCAGGAAGGAGAGAGGGCTGAGAGCATAAAGGCAATACAACAGGCCAAATAAAATGTCATGAGTGTTTATATTATTCAGATCAACACAGTGATGTGTTTCAAACCTGCTTTGGTGACCTTTTGTCTCTGCTAGGGTTGACAATGTAATGTTGCTGATGTACAAAGATAATTTAACTGACTTCCTGTGGTGAACAAGATAGAAAAAGCGAAAGTGAGCACATGTGGGAAGGTGAGCAAGAGTGAGCTTACCAAGAGGAGATAATATGTAAAACTGAGACTACGTTCTGTATGAAAGGGGTGTTATTGACCCAAGGCCCTAAGGAAATACCTGTTGTCAAACCCAGGTTAAACATAACCATGCCGTGTCAACAGTTAGCATCATTATAATGTGAGTCAACAAATTAAATGGTGGTGAAGAACATTGTCCAAAGAAAAACGATTTGTGTGAATTAGTGCCCAAATCATTTGTACATTTTGTCCTTTTTTTCCCGTTGCTCGGTTGAACGCTGTGTTCTGGTTTTTAAGCACTTTTTAAGACTGCTTTTCTACACTAGATGTGCCAAATACATATTTTTGGCATAACCACAACATGAGTCAGTGCGGCTCGTCAACCCAACCACTATGTCACAGTCTTCAGTTTGCAGAGCTTCCTCAAATACACCCATGCTTCCTAAGTCAGACAGTTTAAATGTCATTTCACACAGCATTGTGTCAGTGTGTGTATCATAGACTGTATTTATAGATGAACGACTTGTCTCCACTTTATTCCATTGTACAAAAGTGAAGCCAAAATACCCCGGGTGCGGGAACTGCCACCTTGAGATTTTTATGTCATTTTGAGTCAGAGGCTGCGTTCCAAATCGCAAACTTTTAGTACATACTGCAGCCGCCCTTACAAAGTACGTACTGTTGCATGCAGTATGCATACAGTTGAGACATACCAGTTCGTCATAACATTGCACCTTGAACTTTGACCCTTTTGCTCATACAATATATCCACTGCACAGACGATTGTGGGTCAGAATAGCCAGAAAAGCATACTGGCTTGCATACTGCAAAATGCGACCAGATATAGTAGGACGTCCCGGTATTTTTGGCATTCTGCATTTGACATCCTATGTATTGACTAGTGATGTCAATACATATCAATACTGAATATTTGAAATGGTTTCAATTCTCATTTTCCGCGGTATCGATACACAGGTATCAGCTGCGCTTTCTGCTCTCTCTTCTCTCCGACACTCGCCTTGAGACACACACACACACACACACACACACACACACACACACACACACACACACACTGCTACTTATCTTTTGAGAAAAATCTTATATTATTTCTACATGGTATTGAAAATCAATATTTTTCAAGGTATTGTATCAATGTTAATAATTCCAGTATTGTGACAATACTAACATACTAAATGTTTTTCTGCCGTACTAAATAGTATAGTAGTATGGTTATTGGAATGCACAGAGAGTCTGCACAGTAGTGATCGGGGCCTGGAGCCATGGTATCAAGCTTGCCAACACACCTGGCCAAGCCAATCCCGATTTGAGCACGGTCGCAGCTTATTTTGCATGAGCCACCTAGCTGCTACGTTAGCACCACAGTAGCTGTTTGGCTAAAACGACACAACAAGTAACCATTATATCTCTATAACTACATTTATGATCAAATTGACACATGTTCTATTACACAGACTCGTGACTGGAAAGTTAAACTCACATCTCCTCTGTCGTCCATTTCCACGAGCCTCCGGCTGCGTGACTACTTCAATCAGAGCAGCTGTCAATCACAGCTGTCAATCATGACGTCTTACCCTCTTTTTATAGCATCAAATAACTCATTAAAACCAAACTTATCAGAAAAATGAACATTTTAACGTGATAAGAACTACCTAAAATGACAGAAACCATCTTTGGGAAAAATGTATTTGACGTCTACTTTGACTTTTTAGTTTGGCCCATGTCCCATCCGCTAACATAGACGAGGCAGGCTTTATGACCTATACTGCAGCCAACCACTAGGGGGCGATCAAGATCTTTTGGCTTCACTTTTGGGTAGCTGTCATGTCGTCCATCTTTATACACAGTCTATGGTGTGTATTTATGGACGAATGTGTGAGACTCTGCTGCTTTATTAAGATGATCTTTTCTGTGTCAATGTCTTTGTTTTATAGGCAGACATCTGGTCATTAGGGATAACGGCGATAGAACTGGCAAAAGGAGAGCCGCCGCACTCTGAGCTTCATCCTATGAAGGTCTTATTCCTCATCCCAAAGAACAATGCACCGACACTGGAAGGAAACTACAGTAAACCACTTAAAGAATTTGTTGAAGCCTGTTTAAATAAGGAGCCTAGCTTTGTAAGTTTAAAGGACTCTTGTACATACTGTTACTAGTAATACTGCACAGTATTCTTTCAATATCGTTTGTTTGTTTTCTGTATTTTCCTTAGAGGCCAACCGCTAAAGAGCTGTTGAAACATAAGTATATTGTAAGGCATTCCAAAAAAACGTCCTATCTGACAGAGCTGATTGACAGATACAAGAGGTGGAAATCGGAGCAGTCTCGGGAACAATCCAGCTCTGATGATTCTGATGAGTAAGTTGTCTGCACCATCACCAGCCAGTTCAGGGGGACAAGACATGGCAGATTTATACTCTGAAGCAAAATCTAGCAGCTCTGAGTACACTAATGATGACCCTAAAATCCTGTGTCACTGTAGGGAGCCAAATGGCCAGGCTTCTGGAGGAGATGACGCCAGCAATGATGACTGGATCTGGAACACCATCAGGGAGAAGGAGCTCAAGAAGTTTCAGAACGGGGCAGCACAGCCTGCTGAGCTCGAAAGACAACAGGTGAGACCGTACGTCGTTGTACAGGGAAAAAGTAATAAATAAGTAATTGAGCACATCTTGTTCGCAAGGCCAAGCCTTCCCTGTGTCAAATGTCTGTCAGATTTCCCCGTTTAACATTAAAATCATCCTTTTTTTTTCCAGGTGCAGGAGAGTCCAAAGAGGCCTTTGTCACAAAGCTTATCAACAATCTTTTCTCCATTGTTTACTGAGGTAATGGCACTAACAAGTTACCACAAGTTAGAACAATCATCACTGAATGCATGATTTAAACTGTTGTAATCAATCAAATCATCAATGCGGATCACACAGAAGGAAATCTACTATATGTTCAGATGCATTTATTTTGTCAGAGATTAATCTACAATTAGAATACTTAGAAGTTCACATTCTATTGTTAACTAAAAGACTTCATTTTTTCGCAGTTGAAAGAAAAGTGCGAGACACGTAATGGCAAGCCGGAGGCTGCAGAGAAGCTGCGGGAGGCCATTTTCCTGGCAGAAGAAACACACCCGGGGATCTGTGACTCCCTGGTAGCTGAACTAGTGCAGAGACTTCAGAGGTAATCGGGATTCATAATATCACTTCACATTATATTCTTCTCAGACATTTTTTTCATATAAAAGTCCAATGGAAGTGCATATTTACTTCCTAAATGTGATGTATGTATGTGAGCCTATTTAGTGGGATCATTAAGGGCATCTTGGGATGCTCCATCGGTCCCAGGGATAGACGCTAACATTTTTAAGCACTAGCCCCACGGGTTTGGTTGTCAAACTACATTTTTTGGTTGCCCAAATGTAAAATGTTGTAAAAACAATACAGAAAAGGCAATTTAATGCAACTTAACACAGCCTTCCTTAAATGTGACATTAACAGAATGAAAATATGTAGTTATTTATTTACATTGAAAACTCGAGTTCTGTTTTCTCTCACAGTCTCTTAGTGCACACACTACAAATGAAACAGGTTGTGTCTGAAATTCCATGCTAACATGCTATTTAGTACGCTAAAACAGTACGTGAGATCATTTAGTATGTCCGAAACCTTCTTATGAAACCAGTAGTACGTGAATAGCATACTATTTTCGGTGTAATATTACAGTATGCAAACGCTGGACACTATGGCGGCATAAACATCCCACAGTGCGCTGCGGTAGTGACGACAACGTTCATAACGGACGTTGGCGGGCAGCTCTGTAACATCAGTAACGCTCCAATTTAACTGTGAGTAAAAGATTCCACAAGGCGTAATATATATTTTAAATTCATTCAGAATTTGATTCTTATAACCCGTTGTTTTGCTCACATGAAGTTGGCACGGGTTACCATAGTTGCACGTCTCCAACTGGCATACTGCTGTTTATTTATTATTGCTGTTAGGACACTCCAATAGAAATGCTATCAAACTGATTTTGTCTGGCCCACAATGAAATATAGGATACAGGATATAGGAATAAGAGTCTTGTTTTTCATCCATCCAACTGTTTGTTGGTTTGCGATGAACGCTACAGTCACTGTCATGACCTTTAGTTTTGTTTTAACCCGAGGCCTGTTCCGTTCAGTCAGTAAATATTAACCTTTTCTCTGATGTTTGTCAGATTTTCTGTGCCACAGGCAGCTGCCAGTCATTGAGAGGAGCTACATCCAGCTCTGCTCTAATTTCCCACCCTGGTGGCAGCAGTCAGATCTTTTCCTCTGACCTCCACAGCCGGGATGAAGTCTCCCAGGAAGGTCTCCATCACTCATTTGCCTGAAGCAAATCCTGGCCTACTTAATGTCTGTTTATACGCTAGCACACCACCAGAGGGTCCTATTCAGGACAGTCAGTGGCCAGCCACTCAGCTGCCTCCATGACTGCCACCTGCTGTAAGATGTCCTTTCTCAATACCTCCTTCACAACTGTTTTTTTTATTTTAATGGTGGAGTCCGCTATCTTTTCTGCAAAGGACTCTTGAGTTATTGGTTTTTGGTGAGTTTGTGGCTTTTTTTTTTTCACAAAGGTTTGCATCCTTTTTGGAGAAAGTACCTTGCTTAATTAATCGTGTGCATGTGTGTGCGTGGCTGTGCGAGATATCCTGTGAAAACGTGCGGTGAAGAGTGACGAGTGGGTTGAAGCGTTCTATAGAAAACTCAGGTATCCTGCTTTAAGTGGATTGGGTCCTCTGGGAGACGGAGAGAGCTCTACAGGGTGGTTGTACAGACTTGTAAATAAGCTAATTTCTACAGATTCATGAAAAAATAATGGAGCGTTTCTAATGGAACCACTGTGTACAAATGGCCAAATGCAAACTGTAGATAATGGTTGTGAGGTAAATATTTTGAGAGACTAAAATGGCCATACATGAGATTGCCTTGCCTTTCTACTTGTTCTTTTGTATATCGGTCTTTGATTTTCTCCAGTTGTAAAACTTTTTAATGAAAAACGGCTGCCCTCTATCATGTTTTACTATTGATTTATTATATATTTCTTATTAACTTTTTTGGTTTCACACTTGATGCTGTGGCTGTAATGGAGAATGTAAAAAAAACAAAAAACCAACAGGCTGGATCGATGAAGCCCCCACCAGTTTAAAACACTGGACGCTCTGTTGCCAGCCTCGATTCCACAAGGCCTCGAGTTGTGTTGGTTTGTTGGACTTTGCCTCATCCCTTCTTTTTTTTTTTTTTTTTTGCTGTGTGTTTTTGACTGGTTAGATAAACTGAGGTTTCGTCCATTCATTCCATTAACAGGGCAGTGCCATCATCTAGTTTATAAATCAGCAGACTCTGTTAGTCTTCCTAGGAGCTGCAGTGGTACTATCTATCTCCTCAGCGTACCTACAGCTTTAATTGCACTTCAAGTATAAATGCCTTTTTGACTATAAACAAAGTAGCCATAAAACAGTAGCACGAGACTTACAGTATTTTGCAGGTTATGCTATCTGGGACAAAAACAAGTCCACCTGAAGTCTCACAGCTTGGACTCTGGAGTTGGTCATGCAGTGTAATATTTGCCTGGCTTTATCTTTTCCATTTTGGACTTGTGAGAGGTTTTTCAGTTGTACAGTAAATGCATATAGACAAAGACTTCTCACATAGTAGACGACACTGCTCTCAGATGTACATATTAAGGTGTTCAGAGACCAGCGGCACTGCTACTACTTCTGACTGTAGTTTTAAAAGGAATGTGCATGATAGTATACCAGTATAAATCCTATTGGTTGGCCTGAGCGGTATGCGTTGTAGCACACTGCTGCGGGACTGGAGGAATGTCGAGTCCTGAACAGAGTTGAATCAGCCTTAGAGTATTTGTGATGAATGGGATGAATAGTATCAGCTTTAAAAATGTTAGATCCAATGCTTTTCTTGTGATTTCTTCTTTATATTTCCCCCCCTCTGGCATTAAAATGCATATGCAGCAATACTTTTAAAAGATCAAAAATACGTATGTCATTCCTTGCCAGTATGATGCATGCATGAACAAATGGACTAATTTGTCTTCTTCTCAGAGGGAATTTCTTAATTCTTATGGAGTCAGATGATATATTCTTTTCGCCACGGGCAATACACGGTACACAGTAAACGGGGCAAGTTAAAGCGACAGTGTGTAGGATTTCTGGGGATCTATTGGCAGAAACAGAATATTCATAACTATGTTTTCATTAGTGTATAATCACCTGAAAGTAAGAATCGGGTTTTCGTTAGCTTAGAATGAGCCCTTCATATCTACATAGGGAGCGTGTCCTCTTCACGGAGTCCGCCATGTTGCTCCTGCATGTTTCTACAGTAGCCCAGAACGAACAAACCGAACTCTGGCTCTAGAGAGAGCCTTTTGTATTTTCACGTTACCTGAAAGCCACCATAGTTCTCCGACACGCTTGGAAAGAGAGGGGTGAGCTGAGGGATATTCAGTTGGTTGCAATCTGCAACCGCACCACTAAATGCCACAAAGTCCTACACACTGGTCCTTTTTAAAGCGACGGTGCAACTTTTGGGAAATACGATTATTCGCTTTCAAGGAGAGAGTTAAATTAGAAGATCGATCTTCTCTAATATTTGTCTGCAGCTAAGCCAGTTAGCCACCTAGCACGGGGATTGGAAACAGGCGCTAGCATGGCTCTGTCCAGAGGTAACAAAATCCACCTATTGGCATGAGGGTAACAAAGACAATATTGCCAAAGTGTCAAGTAATAATGAGATTAAAAGAAAGAGAAAAGGGTAAAATTAATAAAATAGGAGAAAATATCTGCTGGTTACCTAGCAACAAAAAAATGCAGATTTGTTGCTTTGCTAGCTGTAGCTTCATATTTCCCATAAAGACGAGACGAGAGAGGGTCGTGTCTAGAAGGTAATCCACAATTTGGGAAACTTGCAAGATGGTTATGGTTAGACGTTGACCTCGAATAGTTAAAGTTTGGATAGGTTGTCGGGCAGCAAGTCTCGCAAGAGTTTTTGCACTTTTTTTGCGGGTTACCTTTTAGACACAACCACGAGAGAGCGGTATCCATCCTCTTCCATGTAACTCTCCGCCAGAGAGCGAATGAGCGTATTTCCCATAATGTCAAATTAGTTTAAACTCTTTAATTTTATCATTTAGACGGAACATTTCTTCCCCATTTTCCTCCAAAGACGATTTTCTTTCTTTTCTGCTCGCTAATTGTGGCGGAATTCACACTTTAATGAGAAAAAGTCACATATATTGTTCAACTTAAAAATTGGTTAACCAAATCAAGAAAAGGTGCCAGACTCAATGGTTTCCATTTTCACTCTGTTTTGTGTTTTCTGCTCCTCTTATGAAAAATGAGTCCGCTCTCCTTTCAAACTTTTAATGTGAAATGTGCCATGTAAGCCCTCCATCCCAAACTGAGACAAAGTCAATACAATTTGCACCTTTGACGTGGTCTATGATGGCTCTTTATCTTTTTGTGTTGCACTTTGCAGATTTATTTTGTTTTTTTGTTTTTTTTAACGGTACTTTAAAAGGCTACAATGTTATGTCGCAATTCCCCCAGTTTTATTTTCATTTTCTCCCCCCTTTTGTGTGTTGTATGGCAATAAAGCAGTGTGATCGCCAGGAGTCATTTCTTAGCACAAGTAGGCATATATTCTATTAAACTATTTTTATAACCCAAGAGAGCAGTATTATGTAATAGAGGGAGTACAGTTTGGTTCTGTGATGTGTTAAAGTTTCAGTAAACACTGGATAGCAATCACTTGAAATGTACGTTTCATTTTGTGTGACTTTGCTGACAGTTTATAGTCCAGTATACATGTTTGCTAATTCAGGACAGTGCTGTTGGATTTATTGGAAGTTGTCATATGATTTAAGGAAAAAATAAAAATCCAGTACAAATTTGATGAATAGTTTTGCCATTGTTTGACCGAATCATACGTCTTAACGTGACCTTATTTTGAATTTGCTTGCCTGCGACAGCATTTTAGATTTCCTGTTATTCAGAGCAGATTTAAGTGCATCCATCAATCAACCCACGGTAGTAACCACGGTGATAAAAGGTTCTTAAAGGTTCTTAAAGGTGCTACATTCTAAATTATTTAGAAGTTGGGTAACTGCACTCTGTATATTAGATGTGAACATTAAAATGTGTATTATTTGAGTTGTATATGAAATATATGTTACCACAGAAAGGCTGTGAAAGTATACATTTTAACAGCAACTTAACACATAATTGTGAAATTGAACCACTAATGAATAAGCTGCTTAATGTTGAAATGTCACACAATTTATAGCATTTTTTTTTTAACTTTGAAAACCATTTATCTGAATTTATGCAGTTTGAATTCTCCTTTTTTGACATTTCCAGATTGTATTTTAGTCATGTTTTTTTTTTTTAATCGTATCACATGGTCTTCATCTGCACATCCCAGTTGTAATGGAATTGTAGCTATTTCAATTCCATATTTTCTGACCGCTTAAAGGACTTCTCGTTCATGTTGGTTTAAAAGCTGATATCTATTCTATATACTGTATATGATATCTATATTCCGTGACTGTTTCCAGCTGCTGATGAATACCAGGTGATCTGAACAAAAGCTGTAGAACAGCTACTAAATGGACCTTTTGATAAGACTGCTTGATGTGACCCAAATGTTGAATTTGAGCTACTTGAATAGTTTTTTGATTATTGGACACAATTTTCGATCTTAATTTGTGAACATTAATTAAATCCATCTGCGGAGAAAGACCATGTGATACGATCAAAAGCTCTAAAACACCACTAAATGGACCTTGTGGTGAAATGTTGTCTTAAAATCAGGTTTTGGAAATGGCAAAACTTACCTTAATGGAACTTTTTAAAAGGGGAATTTAGACCACATACATTCTTAAAATATGGTAAAAATATTTCAATTAGGGCTGTCAAAGTTAACGCAAAATCATTTTAACGCCACTAATTTCTTAATTTGAGCATATTTTTTATACTAAATGCAGTACCTGTGAGGGTTTTTGGACAATAATTGTCATTGTTTTGTGTTAATTGATTTCCAATAATAAAAATATATATACAGTTGCATAAAGCAGCATATTTGCCCACTCCCATGTTGATAAGAGTATTAAATACTTGACAAATCTCCCTTTAAGGTACATTTTGAACAGATAAAAAATGTGATTTATTTGCGACTAATCACGATTAATTCTAGACAGTCATGCGATTAATCATGATTAAATATTTTAATCAATTGACAGCCCTAATTTCAATGCTATATGTATTTGTTATTTAAATTTAAACTTTAATATTCAATAGTAGTTGCATTTAACAATTAGATGTTCAGCTGCTAATAAAATACAATGCCTTTGCTTGTCTTTGCTATCTGGCACCAATTCAGCTGAAAATTGCATGTAGCACCTCACCTCTTCGTGAAAAAAAAACACCACAATATATCGGCAACACCACAATCTATGTCAGCAAATACCTCACAGCAAGTTTTATTTATACATCCAAAAACAAAAGATCAAATTTCTCACACTATATACAGATATTACATACAGTGTTTGTACACATATTACATAATTTGTACACAAGAAAAATATACATAAAAATGTAAACCTTTGTATACAAAAAATACCTTAGACAAATTAAACAAGGACCGATAACAAAAGGTGACTAGATTAGCTCATCCTATCTTTAAAAACAGTAATACAGTACATTCAATGAGTATAGGAATTTGTCAGCCATCTCTGAATTCAAGCAGTTAAATGTGCCTACAGTACGAGCCCTGTTAATTTTGTTCTACGTGGTTTTTGGGTAAACTGGTGCCGTGACTAATCTCATGCTATGTGGATACAGCAGTTATGCCTTGCAAACATTTCCATCCAACTTTTTTTTTTTTTTGTTTTTTAACTTTTCGGGGGGCCACTGTGTTTATGACTATTAGTTACAACACAGAGAGGCCCAGTCGTCTCTGGTGGAGCTACGGGTTTACACTTCATTTTGTGTTTTCTCTTTGGAAGGGAGAGACAGAACTGGGCCTTCTCACAGCTGGAAATGGGGGGGGAGGGGGTTGGAGGGGGTCTGGTGCAGGCTCAGAGCTGGTAATGATGGCAGCTGTTCATTTAATGAGCGTCCAAGCAAAAAAATAAAATAAAATAAAAAAAAGGCAAGACAGACACTGGACAAGTAACAAGTTAAAACACCACCGGCCTCATCCACTCCTGTGCAAATCCATGTTGGAAAAACATACTGTAATGTTGATCTGTTTTTCTCCACAAAATGAACGGTGATGCATATAACTCCTATGTTTTCGTTTTCACCACCGAGAATCAAAACCAGTGACCATAATCGATTAATAATATATAACGCTCTCACACAAACGGTTGCCGCCCCATGCAAATCTCAAGACTTTCTTCCTGGAGTTTTAATAGCTATCAAAGATCATTCTCCATTCGAATATTATTTAAAAAAAAAACATTGATCCCTCCGACTTAACAATCTTGATAGCTATTAAAAAAACAAGAGACTCATTCTACAAGACACAGGTTCCACTGAATACATTGCAAATAACAATTTCAATCCATTGCTACTCAATAATTCACCAACAAACCCCAAGATAGAGACTCGCTACTCTATATACCTAATACTCAACAATATCTGATCAAATGTCTAATATAATATCTATTAAAAAGCCATGGTTGTACTGCTGTATGCGTCGGTAACAGGCAGGGAGGAGGAGCTCTCGGGTGGTTCTCATTTTCTAAAATTAAAAACCCCAGGTTTGTGTCGTTTAGCTTAAAATCACTTTATAAGTACTGCTCAAAACACCAATTTATACCATTTAAAAATCACTATGTGAGCCCTCTCTGGGTATTCTGGCCTCATAGTGGGCTTCCTTGGAATTCTGACACCGAATTTGCCTGACATGTAAGTCACTAATAACCATTGTATATGTGGACCAGAGAGCACCTTTTAGAGTAGACACTTAAAGTCCCTGGATTACGCCATCATCACCCCCTACCATTAACACTGAAACTCCTTTATTAGCCTTCAAAAAAATCCACTCAGTGTGACCCGAGAGAAGAAGAAGAAGGCTGACCTGATCACTGGTCTCTCTTTGAGTGAAATAGTCCTGCTGTAAAATGAAAACAACAGTTATAGAGGCCAAAATATATTCCTGATCCAGCCCGGATTCAGCGAAGTGAAGCTACATGTAATGAGACCAATAAAATACCTTACAATGCTAGAGTTATGTTAATGTGTTTATTGCTTTAAGAAACTATATTTACCTTCAAGTGTCTACTAGGCCACTCAGAGTCCCCACAACCAATGGTGAGGTCGGAGAGTTTGACGTCTGAGCAAACCGATAAAATGAGCACATTATACAGTATACACAATATAAAAACAGCTGTTTAAAAGTATTTTGGTAAATTCATACTGTGAAATCTGACTCGGTAAAGATTCTATATTCATGATAACAGTTAAATAGCTTGAAACATAATGGGTCACAAATATCACAAACCTGTACTCTTTGTTTTTCAGAGGGGTGACATTAAGCGGTGTATGAAACAGGTGGGGGGAAAAAAATTAAAAATGCAATGGCTATCTGAGCAAGGCAGGGTACAGTTGAAAATCATTTAAAGACAGGACTTGAACTGGCAAAGCAAAACAAACCGACCGCTGATTGAGGCTTCTGCGTCGATGAATTCTGAGCACTATGACAGATAATCTCTGCTAAAAAGGTCCTTTCCGCCAATTTTCACCCGTTTATTTCATCACAAAATCTACCCCCCAACCCCCTGCTGACGAAACCACAAGGCATCAAACAAGTGGACTCACACTGACTTAAAAACCCCCAGAGACCGCCTGGCTACAGAGTAAAAGAACGAAACATACTGAGGAAAATCTGAGGTTGTGCAAATTCATTATCAAATAGTGCACTATTACCACATTGCACACATGTAGCAGATGAAAAGAGGGGTGGTCAATCATCGGGAGCCAGTCGACTGGATTGTAAGTGACTGTGAGTCCACGGACCGGTCGCGCAGCCGCTGCAGGCTCTCATTTACTTTGCGTGAAGGGTGGCGTGGCGCTGTTGGCACTTGCAGCGGTGGCACTAACTATGGAAAAGCCAGCGGGGGGCGCTGTGGAGCTGTGGCTGGGCTGCACGTCTTTCGGGATGCCACTGTGGGAGGCCAATTGATGGCCAAAGGCCGCGCTGAACTGTGGGAGCTGTTGCTTGGGCTGCGTGGAGGTCAGAAGATCGTGTGACGAGGATGGGAGGGAGGACGAGGGCGCGGGGGAAGTCGTTAAACCCGTCAGGCCGCTCTGGGGCATCGCCGAGAGCGCCGCCATGGGCTGCAGCGTCACAGAGTGGGTGGTGGCCGGGGGCGTGGACAGGGAGGTGGATATGAGATGACTTTCTGACCCTATGAGATTGCCGAACTGCGTGGGGTCCGTGAGGGGGAGGGGGAGATTGTTCCATGATGAGCGTGGGGGTCCTGGGACGCCGCTGAGAGGGACCTCCAGCAGCAGAGGGGTGTCTGTCTGGAAGGAGCTGGCGTGGGGAGACGATATGTGGTCGCTGTACGGTGAGGGCACGTGCTCACTGCTGTAGTGGCTGCCTTGGGGAGATGACGTGGGCGCGTCCGACTTGGCCAGGACGTGGGACGTGTGTGTCCGGGAAAACGTTCGCTCCGTCATGGAGGTCTGAGTGAGCAGGGAGGTGGTGGAGGGGGCTACCGTAGAAGCAGATGAGGTCAGGTTGGAGCACGGCGTCTGGGGCTGGTTAGCGGGCTGAGATGGCGGCGAGGGGGGGAAGTGACCCCCGGTGGACTGCAGTAGGTTGTCCTCCAGCTCGAGGCTGGTGAAGTTCTCCGTCGGGATGCGGCTGTTGAGCAGGTCCCCCATGCCCCCCGGCTGGACCGGACCAGGGAACACGGTCAGGGTTCGGTGGTCCACTCCTTCAGACGGGGCCAGGTCTCCCATGGAGGTCAGGCACACCAGAGAGTCTGGGTAGGACCCCATAGCCTGCAGAGCACGCACCAGCTCCTCCGCCTCCTCCGTCGTGGGCAATAAATCCCCATTCTTACCTAAACATATACACATATATCATTATAATACCACAGACAGGGAGGACTTTGTTAATAGGGGTGGGGAAAAAAAAAAAAAAAAAAATCGATTCACCTATGCATCGCAATTTTTGTAAGATTTTGAAATTGATTTTTTTAATGCCAGAATCGATATATTTGCTTTATTTGAGTCTATGTGGAGGTAGAAGGAAGTTACCGCTTTTATTGTTGCAGTCTGAGTAACGAGGCGTTATATCTGTTCCGTATCTGTCAACCAAAACAAATCGCAGCGAGCCAAAACAACAAAACGTCATCGTATTGCGGTAACGTGCGGTCAAGCCAGCCTTCGCTCACATCTCTGTGGTCAAATCAGCCGACGCTACAACTGTAGAGCACCCATATACTGACATTTATGTTAAATGCATTCAAACGGCCCCGATGGAGCTGACCATGGATATAGAAAGAGAACAGAGCTAACGGGAGAGCTAGCGACGGACTTGGCGAAGTTAGTGGAAGTATACACGAGTGACTACGCCTGGTTTTCAAAATAAGGTGTTAACAAAGGGAACTGTATGTACAAAATACATATATGAAAATAAGATTAATTGGATTATAATCTCAAAAAGTATAAAATGTTACATGCCCTTTATAAATTAAGAATTTGTGAGGGAAATGTCTTTAGTCTTTGATTTTTGGGTTGCTGGAAAAAAATTTAATAAATAATTCCTGACAATGACTGATATATTTGACTTCAGGACATCTATGACTACATATATGCTGAAAATCAAACATTTTAATGTATTTATTTAGATATATTCCAAAGAAAAAGTCCCTAGAAGTGTATGATTAAACTTTTTCCCATGGTCTAGTGTTAAAAAAAGCTAACAAAAAAAAATCGCAATATCGACTCGTAATACATATCGAATTGACACCCGAGTAAGTACATGAAAGAATGAGCTGTATGACAACCTTCAAACAAGTCGAAGTCCTGCAGGTCATCAGCTAGTCTGGGTAACACATCGGAGAAATCCTCCTGGTTCAGCTCGAGGTCATTTGGAATGTCTGCCATTTCATTGGTGATGTCGTCAGGAAGCTCCTCTGCGCTCAGGTCTGGAGTTGAAGGGCTCCTGCCGCAAAGATGAGATAAAAAAATGTTTAGTGAAGAAATGCTACTGCAGAGAAGGAGCTGTGTGACACGAGAAGGTATTGTCCCTGACACACTAAATGTTTAAGTCAACAGCGTAGAGAAACAAAGTGTAGCGTACCTGATACCGGCCTGTGAGGGCATTGTTAGGCTTATAGAAGGCATTCCCAGGTTCCCCTGTGGCAACGCTGGAGGGATGGGTTTCTGAGGCCTCCGCGGCCCTCTCCTCCTCTTCTTCTTGTGTTTTTTGGTGAGTGCCGGTGGTTTGGTCTTTTTACGTGGCTTTCGCTGTTGCTGCTGCTGGTGCTGCACTCGCCGGTTACCGTCCCCTCGCAGGAAGTTATCCTGTGTATGGAGTCATCATAACATTAGCCCACATGAGAATCAAATGGAGAAGTCACAGTCAATGAAGAGAACATTAAAAGGAAAAGTTTGACATTTCGGGAAATATGCTTACTCGCTCTCTTGCAGAGTTACACTGATCAGGAAAAGAACTACACACCAGATCAGGTGTTGTGGTGATTCACCGTAGGGCTGTGCGGCGATATGGGAGAGTCACTTTAATGGTCTATTAACAGCGAGGATTAACGTCTTTTGTTCCGTCATGGCTGGGTTGTGCAGCTCTGGATTGCCGGTTATGTGATTGGTCGCAAAAGTTGATTCTGTTTCTACTTTTCTGCTGCAGGCCACAGCAGGCAGCAGCCGCAGCAGGCCGCAGCTGCAACAGGCCACAGCCCAATCACATTACCCCCATTCAAAATTAATGGAAGGACTTTTGCCTCACTACCTGATCTGGTGTGAATGCAGCCTGAGATCATTTTCTGAGAGTGGTATCAATCTTCTCATTGAACTCGCCAAAAAAAAAAAAAATGTTTTTCCAAAATATTAAAATTGCCCTTTAAGTATTGAACTCACCATTTTTTTGGCATGCTCTTCACAGAGTGGTGTCTGATGCGTGATGTCAAACACGGGGATCGAGCACTGCTGACCATCTGCAAATTTGGCTGTGCAACTAGCAAAGAGCTGCTGGGAACGATTCAACAGAATGTCTACAGAGCACAATAAAGGAAATAACACAATACACTAGACAGAGAGAGAGCATGTGATCACAGTACTCCGTCACAAAAGGGATATTGTACATCACAGTATGTGATTTAAAAAAAAAAAAAACATGTACAACTGAAATCACAGCCATTCTTCTGCAACTTGTAGTGACCATCTAATGTGGTGGAAAGGATACGCTGAAAGCAGTGTCGGGTGAAGGGCAGAGCCCTGTTGTTGCAGGCCTGGCCCTTTGTGCTGCCAGTGCAGGTCCCCGTATCTGTGTTCTGCTGCCTCGCTGGAGCCGCACTGTAGAGACACACAGACCCGGGACTGAGCGAACAGCAACAACACTCCACATTTGTTACGTGTTTCAAATCAGGAGATGAAGGTATAACGTGACATTTGTGAGAGAATACCTTGAGGAGTTTCGAGAGGCACCGCGTAACTCCTGGATCAGCTGCCCGGCACAGTCGGGGTTGTTACTGGCGGCGTGCAGCAAGGCTTTGCGGAAGGCATAGCGGTATCTCTTTTGGCGGATACTCGCCCTCTCCTGCCTGCACATGTGCTTGTATTTCTCCTGGAGGTACGAGCAAAGCCTAAGTAGCCGCGTTCTCCGCGAGGAACCGCCGTCGTCCTCCAACCTATTTAGAAAACAATGCAAAGCAGTCATGACGAGAAAGGTCAAAGTTTATACTGTGGGGGTTAAGTGTTAAGATACCGACCCATTCCGTGGTCTCCAAGAGCTCTGGAAAGGGACAAATGTCTCTGCCTCCTCTTCATCGTCGTCATCAGCACTGTCTTCTGACCAGTCCAGTCCTGGAAGAGAACTTGTTAGAGCGGTTCATCTATCTCGGCAGGCTCAAATCTCAATTACTATATCGGAACTATCTTACACAGTCCCTAAAAACTGCACATGAATTTCTTTCTAAGTAAGGAAAAAACTGAGTGGTAAATGCATTTAAATTAAGCACCTAGATGAGGAAAGAGGTCTCCATGCTCCTGGTGTGTCTTGGCACAGAGCTGCACCAGATGTTGCAACCTGGCCAGGCAGCTGGCAGAAGGTGAGAAGGCAGCGGGACGCATGACGACCACGTGCCGCTGATTGTTACTGCCGCTGTCCTTGCAACTGACAGGCAAGTGAGTAGCGGCGAAAGGCATTTTCCTGCTGAGTGATGGCCCAGAAGGTTGCACTGGACTGGGTGCTGCATTAGCGGGCATCCCTGGAGGCAGAAAGTTGACCGTCTGAGGTGGTGGTGGATTGCATAATAAACCCTGCTGCTGTCCTGGGAAGATGAAGGAAGTCACGCTGGAGTGCTGGGGCGGCTGGAGAAGACCTGACTGCTGCCGCGGGAGATGAGTGTTGAGCGGCGAGGAGGGGTGGACGCGGGGGGCAGGGGCGGGACTAAAGTGCTCAGGAGGTGTCTGGAAGAGGTCCGTGTCGTGGCAGAGCTTCTGGTTGAGCACCAGCCGACTCTGTAGTTTCTTCTTGATGGCGCTGCCCTTCCGAGGAGTGCCCACCTCCTCCCCGTCTGTGTCGTCCTCGTAAAAGGCAAAAGGGTCCAGGAGCTCCCCATCGGGGAGGGGTAACAGGCGCGTACAGGGAGGCGATGGCGGAAGTTCATCGAGACCATTGGGAGCTTTCAGAGCTAGAGAGGGCACGGTTATGTTGAGAGCCACTGACTCCAGGTGAGCCCGTGAGCGCATTTCCTCCAAAGCATCGTGCTTCTTTTTCCGTTCCTTCTTGGGGATAAAGCCCAGAACTTGCAGGTGGCTGTTACAGTATCTGGAAAACAAGAACACATCCTCAGCATAACATTTTCTGCACAGCATAGTGGAAAAAACTCTACACACACACACACACACACACACGCTTGCAAAGATACACACCTGCGGTCCTCCGACTTGGGGATGGGGTTGGTACATCGCTGGCTGTTGTACTTGGCCACATATTCACATTGCTTGAAGGGGGCCGTCTTATCCTCCAGAACGTGTCGGATACAGAAAGCATAGCCATTTAGCCTGCGCTGCTTGCAGAGCTTTGGGCTGTACGAGCACAACGGCTTATTGTCCACCTCTGAGAAGTGTATGTGTTTGCCTTCATACATCACGTGACTCTTGTTCTTGACAACATCAGCTGATGGGATAAAGGCAGGGGAAACCAAGAATTACATCACTAACACTTCATACTGAGGGGGGAACCATGCATGCGATACGATAATAGGATAATACTTTATTGTCAGACAGGTCTGAAATTTGTTTTGCATCACAGCAGCTCCATTTGCAACATCACAGAAAGGACAAAGACAAGAAACAAGGATACATACATTTAAACATTACAATCACAGAAGACGATATTCAGGGCCCTTCAACGTACATTTGATCTGGGATTAGGCTCCATATTTAGTTTTAGGATTGACTGGTGGACAAAAGAGTGCTTCAATCAAACCTTATTAAATCGTGGAACCCTGTATCTCCGATTTGATGGTAACAATTCATATTCACTGTTCAAAACATGGTTGGGGTCAGAGACGATGGTGTTAGCCAGCCTTAATATGTTATTATGATAGGCTGATTCATAAAATTTCTCAAGGGGTTGACCTACAATCTTTGAGCAGATTTTCAAAGATTGTAGGTCAACCCCTTGAGAAATTCTATGAATCAGCCTTTCCACAGCTCTTAGCTGATTTAGGTATTTAATGAGAAACAATATTCAGGAAGCCCACACATGCAATAATAATAATTTGATGCATTACTATGTTTGGTGTCATGTTAAAAAATGAAATTACATTCCATGAACGACAGATTTCATAATTGCTTCATAATTCGTTAAACTACTATTTGACTGTATATTGTAAATAACAAATATCGCACTAACATGTTAAAGGTCCCATATTATGCTCATTTTCAGGTTCATACTTGTGTTTTGTGCTCCTACTAGAACATGTTTACATGCTGTAATGTTCAAAATAATCTTTATTTTCCTCATACCGTCTGCCTGAATATGCCTGTATTTACCCTCTGTCTTAAACGCTCCGTTTTAGCGCATTTCGATGGATTGCGACGAAATTGCAACAGATTTGTGTTGCTAGGCAACAGTTTGGGTCCATGTGTACTTCCTGTCAGCCGATGATATTCACATACACTGCAATCAGGAATAAACTGGGACACATTTAGAAGGTTTATGTTTAAATCTGTGTAAAGGGTCTAAATATTGTAGATTTGTGACATCACAAATGGACAGAAATCCTGACAGCTTGTTTCAAATGCAGAGTTTCTGAATACGGGCTGTGTGTATTTCCCTGTGGATTGAGCGTTTCGATACTTTCACCGTATTTATATAGGACTTAAGCCTGCTTTATAATAAAAAAAAACATGAAAATCTCACTTTTTTATAATATGGGACCTTTAATACTTATTTGAGAACATTTTAGTCCAAACTTTGCTTCTGAATACTGGTTGCTTTAACACCTAATTTTCAGTGTCAAAATACCTCATTGAGAAATAGGTAATTGTATATATCCAACAGTCCATTCAATTATCCTTCAAGCTACCACTTACAGGATGATATGATGCTGGTACAACAGTATATACAGCATGACAGCTGTCTGCATGACAAAGTTAAAAACTATAGCCACCTGCTAATATGCAGGCATCATTACAAAACTAACAGTAGCTGAACACTCAAAGTTATGTAACGTTTCATAATTTAAAAAAAATAATTTCAGACCTTGTATGCAATATAATTTGATGCATTACTATTTTTGGTGTCATGTTAAAAATTAAATTACATTCCATGCATGACTGATTTCATAATTGCTTGTTCGTTAAACTACTATTTGACTGTATATAGTGAATAACAAACATCACACTGACATGTTAATACTTATTTGAGAACATTTTAGTCCAAACTTTGCTACTGAATACTGGTTGCTTTCACACCTTCTCATTTTCAGTATTAAAAAATACCTCATTGAGAAATAGGTAATTGTATATATCCAACAGTCCATTCAATTATCCTTCAAGCTGCCACTTTACAGGATGATATGATGATGGTGAACATCATACAACAGTATATACAGCATGACAGCTGTCTGCATGACAAAGTTAAAAAACTATAGCCACCTGCTAATGAGGAGGCATCATTACAGCTGAACACTCAAATAACTCAAAAAAAGTCTCCTTTTTCAATTCAACAAGCTGTTTTTTTATGCAACGTTTCATAATAAGCAAACAGGATGCTAAGGGGTATTTCCCTGTGGATTGAGCATTTGGATATTTTCACAGTATTTATATAGGACTTGCTTTATAATAAAAAAAAACATGAAAATCTCACTTATTTTTATAATATGGGACCTTTAATACTTATTTGAGAACATTTTAGTCCAAACTTTGCTTCTGAATACTGGTTGCTTTGACACCTTCTCATGTTCAGTGTCAAAAAATACCTCATTGAGAAATAGGTAATTGTATATATCCAACAGTCCATTCAATTATCCTTCATCCTGCCACTTACAGGATGATATGATGCTGGTACAACAGTATATACAGCATGACAGCTGTCTGCATGACAAAGTTAAAAACTATAGCCACCTGCTAATGTGCAGGCATCAAACTAACACTAGCTGAACACTCAAATAACTAAAAAAGTCACCTTTATTTATGTAAGGTTTCATAATAAGCAACCAGGATGCTGCATGTTTATCACAATAACACTGTAACAGACTGTTGTAGCGTTAGCCGCACAGCTTCAGTAGCTTAGCTTAGCTTAGCTGCTACATTTAACTTTAATTGTGTGTTTTCTAGATGGTCCTGAGAGCTCTACGGTTCTGTCAGCTGAGGGACATGTTGGACACACGAGGACATGTCATTTATATCAGCTTAACAGTTTTAGATGCGGAGAACCGGACAAGACAGGCAACAAACTGGTGACTAATGTTAGCTAGCGTAGCCCGGGGAGCTCGCTTAGCAACATTAGCTTAGCAACAGTAGCTTAGCAACATTAGCTTAGCAACATTAGCTTGATGGACAGATGTGAAACTTTAACACTATGAAATTATAACTATTACGTGTAACAATACACCCACAAAACACAACTATATGTATCTTCAAGCAGAAAAATATATTTATCAATATGGACCTAGACACGCAAAAGTTAAAATATTAGCTAGTTAGCTAACAAGCTAGCCCACAAGCTAGCCGACCAAGGACTATGGAAAGGAGGTTGCATCACGCGTCATATCTCCGGTGGGTATTGCACATGCGCAGTAGAAACTGTCCACAGCTTGAGTTACACTGCGCATGCGCAGTATACATCTTACCCCAAGACCCGTGACCTATCCTCCTTCTATAGGCCTTGTAGCCAAACAAGCTAAAAACACACACATTAGTAGGCGGGCAGCTAACCAGGAAACGGAAACATCCAGCAACACTATAAAAACCTCTATTTTACACTTTAGTTTCACTAAAGAAAAAAATTCGAGCTTAATCATAAAATTACAAGTAATAATCAACCCCAATTTTGGGATATTTGTGCACACAAACATGACACATTTATAGCTTTCAAACAAAGGGTCTAAAGGCTTTTAAGGCCTGTCCATGAAGGCCTAATCGATATAAATTATAGCCAATATCTTTACTATAGTGTCACATTAAGCAGGCTACAGGACTTGAGTCAACATTGCACAACTCCCCTATATCTACTTTAAGGGCGCCGAGTCATTTAGTCAGATCATAAGTCATAAAATGAATCATTAATAAAAAGAGGCCTGTTAGCATCCATAGCACCGCGGTGTCTAGTAGAACGCTCAGCCGTGCGAAGCGTGCGCAAAACGGGCACACTCCCGAAATCGACACCGAGGCTGTGTGTGTGATTTTCGCTTACCTTGAATTGGTGTAAGGTATTCAGGCTCCAGATCAGACAGACGTGCCGTAGAGAGTCTATTAGAATCAGCTAGGCTATTTGTGCCATCGATATTGGAGATACAGTGATCTTCATCGAGCTGGGTGCATCTTGCAATAATAAGGATGCATTTAAATATATATATAGGCTATATCCCAGAGCAAATTACAAAGCAGTAGGCAGGCTGCTGAGGATTTTAGTTGGGATCCACAGCAGACTCCCTCACAGCACCACTACAGGCACTGAGAGGACATGACAACAATCCTCTCAACAACAACAACCTCTCCTACCATATTGGAAATTCAACTTTGTTAAAAAGCAGCCCTGCAGTGTGTGGAAGTGTCATGTTAAATCTCTTTATGACAGGAAATGTCAGTTTCTGTGCATGCATTTCCCATTTTTAAATGATATAGACTTAGAGTTCCTGCAGAAGTGTTACAGTGTGAAATCCACCTGGACCACGTCTCTCCTCCATATGAATCAGTAACCATGCAGCCCTGCAGCCTGCCACTGTTGCCGGCTGTTCACTGATGATGGACCACGTGAGACTCCAAATCGCATCAAAACAAGACAGTACCATGCATGGCACAGGTACATATTTATGATAACACTTTTTTTTTTAATTAGACCACAAACTTGAATAGGGGGTTTGCAAATATTCTTATACCATATTGGAAATTCAACTTTGTTAAAAAGCATGCCTGCAGTGTGTAGAAGTGTTCATGTTAAATCTCTTTATGACAGTTTCTGTGCATGCATTTTCCATATTTAAAACAAGTGGGGTTAAATTATATATAGACTGAGAGGTACCATCCATGGCACAGGTATATATTTCTGATAACATTTTTTTAATAAGACCACAAACTTAAATAGGGGGTTTGCAAATTTTCTTTAGGCTTGTTACAGAAAACTGGTTCATTTAAATATCACATAGATAGCCACACTTGTAATACTATTATACTTTAGGAAAATATATAATCTTAACACTTTTAATGTTGGTCATTTTACAAGAAGACAAGATACTAGATTTACCTTTGAAAGCATTTGGACCTTAAACCTTTTGGTTACACCAAGGGACTGCAACCTGCGGCTACGACAAAAAAGTCGTAGTATTATGAGAATAAAGCCATAATATTATAAAGTGGTAATTTTACGTGTTATTTTCTTTTTTTTCTCATAAAATTATGATTTTACATAGACTATATACTTTAGGAAAATATAATCTTAACACTTTTAATGTTGGTAATTTTTTAAAAGAAGACAAGATACTAGATTTACCTTTGAAGCACCTTAACCAGGTTACACCAGGTGTCAGCAACCTTTACTATCAAAAGAACCATTTTAGGCAAAACAAATAAATAAAAAAATCTGTCTGGAGCTGCAAAACATTTGATCATTGTGATGAAGGGAACACAGTTTATAGTCTAAGTATATAGTATATAAGTCTAATGCAGTGAGGGCCAAAGAGACAATGTACTATGGAGTATTAGGGCCACATTGAGGGAAAAAAAACATCTGAGATTTACAGAATAAAGTCATAACTTTACGAGAATAAAGTCATAATTTTACGAGAAAAAAAATCGTAATGTTATCAGAATAAAGTCATAACTTAACAAGAAAAAAAGTCGTAATATTACGAGAATAAAGTCATAAGAAGATGAGAAAAAAGAAAATAACACATCAAATTACTACTTTATAATATGACATTTTTTCTCATAAACTTGTGACTTTATTCTCATAAAATTACCACTTTTTTTCTCGTAAACCTGACTTTATTTTCATAATATTATGACTTTATTCTCGAAATCTCAGATTTTTTTCCCCTCAATGTGGCCCTAATACTCCGTCGTACCGTCGAACCATAAGACCTACAACAATGATAAATAAAAATGAAAATGTAAACAAAAAACAGTTATTAATTTCCATTTTTATAAATCCACAAGGAGCCACTGGAGAAGGGCTAAAGAGCCGCATGTGGCTCCGGAGCCGCAGGTTGCTGACCCCTGGGTTACACCCACAAAATGTGAATGTCCTAACAGGTGAAAACTGTCATCTTCGGAGATTTGGTAAACCCTAAGCTTACATATCCACTCTGCAAGTAGCACATACACATATTTCTGCAGGTTAGTAAAGTATGTTAGTTCCATAATGTGCATAGACGATAAGACATAATAAAACAGTGCAAATAAATACAATTCTAGAAATGTGCAAATAGCTGAGTTGTGCGTATCTTTTTTTTTTTTTTTTTTTCTTTCAAGGACTGGATGGCTATTCATTGAGCTTTAGCATATGGATGGCTCGTCCACAGCTTGGGCTCCCTGTGTGACAGCTTTCACACACTTCGCCATCGTCTGGGAGGCTCTGCTGATCGGATCTGTGAGTAAAGATGGAGAGCAAATTTAAAATCTGTACACATAAATAACTGTGAAATTACAAAAAAAAAAAAAAATCAACATTATAATGGGTCTAACTAGAAATCAATGTGTGTTTATGATGCTATGAAGTAAAATAGTATTACTTACAATTTTAAGTTACATGTAGATATGCATTTAATGCCCTATGCTGTAAGTGAAACCATGGTGCCACATGTGGGCGTGACACACCAGCATACAGATAACACTATATTAATATTTAGGACAGTGTGCTACTTCATTTTTGTTTTGCAGTTAAATTTGACTGCCAGCTTTAAACTAAGAAGCATTTTCTCAGTGCAACAAATTAAATTCTGTCATATTTGGCTTTAAAAATATATTGTAATTAAAAATTTTAAGTCAAGAAAAAAAACTTTTTCTGCAGAAGACAAGTATTTAAAGCAGATTTTCAGGAGCAGTATGAAAACCAGTGAGGCAAAGAAAATGTAATATGCTGAGAGAAAGTAGTTACAGCAGCCGCTGTTGTTAATGTTAGGTATATATTGGATTTTTTCTTTACCATGACATGATAATAATTTGAACAGAAATGCTTCCTCACTAATTAAGGTCATTTAAAGAATGATGTAGGCATTTGGTGGAGATTTCCAGCGAGCGTTTTGCAGATTGAAATTTCTTAATTTTTTCCCCCACAGAAGAGCCTTTCTTTAATCACATCAACTATTTTGCTGGTCCCTTTTGTTTTCTGTAATTTGCTTTTACTATTATTTTTGGCAAAAAGTGTCAACAAACAGGATATCTCATATTAGCAAAATTACTATGCAATTGGCTGAACACATATGATGCTCCCAATGAGACAAACTCTTTTTATTTAATTGGCCCCATTGCAAATGTTATACTTTGATCCCCCTAGCTGTAGCACTATGTTTCTGTTCTCTCTGAAATATTCATGCCACTCTGAAATAGCTGCATTTAAATATTAAATCTGAGTAAGATGACAAATACAATACAGATGACTGATTGCGAAAGAAGTTTCATTTCATTTAAAAACAGTGGTTCTAAACCTCACCCATTAACGTCGTCCGCAACAAATAAAAGGTTGTCATATAAACACAACAATTACTTTTTATTTCCGGTGATGTACTCTCTATCTACGAATGCGTGCCTACTTAATGTTAAGTAGTTTCCAAGAGATTCTAAATCATTGTGGGCGCTCCAAGTGGCTTGCCTTCTTAGCAACTGCAGAAGTAACAAAACACTTTCTTTAATAGGAAGCAGAGCAGTAAACACCACTTAATCTTTGCTCAGCTTGGAGAGCTGGATTTCGTATTGTTCTTGAAAGAAACCCTTCTCTGATGACTGATATGTAAACAGGACACCTTAAATGTTTACTTTATTCAGCGATAGTGTAACACTTTTGTGGCAATTGTCATTTATTTTATTTGGAAAGAAAAAGAAAATAGCTCATGTAACACAGCAGCTAATGAGGGCCAGTGCAGATTAGATGCAGCTATAAGAGCGCACTGAGCAGTTATTTACATCGTCATTCCTGAGAACCTCCTTGTTGATTGGAGACGCGTAACCATGGTAACCCGAGCCAACCTCATGTGACCAAAACGATAATTTGTGAGAATCAAAGTTTGAATTAATTTAAAATATATATTATGTCTAGCAAAGTGAAATCTTATACGTGGACTTAAATGATGATTTAAGTGATTGATTATGAACGTCGTCGTCATTACCGCATTGCATTGTGGAATGTTTATGCCGCTGTAGTGTCCAGCGTTTGCATACTGTAATATTTCACCGGAAATAGTATGCAATTCACGTACTACTGGTTTCAAACTAAGGTTTCGGATATACTAAAAAATCTCACATACTGTTTTAGCGTTCTAAATAGCATGTTAGCATGTAATTTCGGATGCAACCTGAGTATCGTTACTATTAGTGTTACTATTGGTATTTCTCCCTATAAAAATGAAATAAACATAAACACTAATATAATTAAATGAAGGAGGTGATACATCACTGCTGTGTTTCCTGGAGGATTTTGGAATGAAAACATAATTTAGACTAGGATTAGTGAGAAGAGTACCAGAGTACTAGTGACCCACCTGTCATATAGAAGTCCTTCACAGTAAGCTGTGGAGGGACTAAAGGTCCACTAAGGACAGCCTGGTTCACTGCCTGAAAGAGATAAGCCAGATATCACCATCATCATGAGGAACAGCTTGAAGCAAACTAAGATAAACCAACTGAATAAGCTAACATTTAATGCTGTGATGAAATGAAAAATGCCTTTTTAACCCTTTTAGGTTACCTCCCCGGTCATATTGTGTGCCTATTTAATATATGCAAAAAAAATGCATTTTAGCACTTCCGGTTCCCTTGTCTGGAAGTCAATGGGTTTTTAGTGAGATGCCTAAAATAAGGTCTGTGGTAAACACAAACTGAAGAGGTTTTGATGTTTTGTTCTACGACATAAGATACATCAATAAATACCACACTTGTGAATTTTGAAGCCTTTATGTGTCTTAAAAAAAGGCGGTTGCTAACAAGTGGCTAAATGAGACTACTAAACGTCATCACACCAACTCGTCCGCCTTTACAGCCTCGTTGTGTATACTCATGCTCATGCGACCGTGGTGTTGTTCGTTTATAGCCTAACATTAGCTTTTTATTTCTGGCGATAGCATTAATGCTTAAAAAATCATAGAAGTGGTGCATTTTTGAAGAAGTATCATAAACGTTTGTTTGCCACAGAGCTTATTTCCTGCAATAATCCAAAACCCAATGGAAAAATCCCATTGGCTTTCTGTTGAGGGAATTCAGGACGATGCTAACTTCCTGAGTAGCCTACAAAAATACGTCATCCCTGGAGCACCCTATAATCTTTTCTTCCTGTAAAACAAAATATGACGTGCTTACGTAAGCTAGTACCAACCAATCTCAACCAATACTATCATGACATCCATCCAACAATCAATCTGCAACCTTTAGCAACAAGGGATGTGTGGCTCCATATTGTGCTACACTCTAAGCCCGCCCACTTTTTAGCGGTCCAATAAAATGCGAAGGATTCGATTTAAATCCCCCTCGTAACTGCCGCTCAAATATTGTTTCACTGGAAAATACTCACAGTGTAGAAACTAAAGAGGCTCTAACTTTCGTTTCACTGGGACTTTAAATAAAACTTAAGTAGCGCCTCTTTTGTAATCAACTAAACACATCCTGGAGGAAGATATCAGCTGACCTGAGACAGCTCGTTAGCCTGCTTAAAGTAGTTGGCCTCCTCAACGTCATCGTATCGCACCAGATTTGGGGAAACCTCTGCCAGTCTATCACGCACTTCATCAAGGGTGTCATATGGCAGAGTCACTCCAGCAAGCTTTAAAACAGATGGAAAAAAAACACAGCAATTAGTGTTATTTGTTATTATTTAATATAACATGATTGTCTTGTATTGTAGTTCACCTCAGATATGGCTCTGATGATCCTCCAGTCCTCCCTAGCCATGCCTGGGGGAGTCACGGCCACTTTGGTCTGCTGGGTACGGCCCTCAGTGTTCACATAGGTGCTACATTTCTCAGTGTATGCAGCTCCAGGAAGTATGATATCAGCCATTGTTGCACCGACATCGCCATGGTGACCTGGGCAGTTATGGCACAGAGCATTTAAATCAAGAAGTTTGATGCTCCTAGACAGATTATGCAAGTCTCTACTGGAGGGATAAACAATTATATACATCTAAATATTATTACAAAAAGATATTCGATATTATCTCTGATGACTTATCACGGTCATTTTATGATTTATTACAGTAAAATATATTACATATTGGTCCTTTAATGCAAGATGTGATAGCGAGATATCAGATGCCATACATATATTAATGTAAATGAAAGAGCTTCTGCTGCTGTGCAGTGAAACCAGCTGACCTTGATAAATTATGAAGCTATCCTTTGGGAGGTCTTGGCGAGTAATGCAGCCAGCATCAGCTCCGAGTAGGAACAGAACTTTGGGTGGGTTCTTTCTGACAGCCTCCACTCCTGGCTTGTACCCAAGATCAAGTGCAGCCACTTGACTGGCAACCCTGAAGACAGAGGAAGAACAGCACACATATTACAGTAAACATCCCTCTTGAACACTACCCCTGTTACCGAAAGCTTTCCCTCTAATTTTCCAAGACAATGACCTGTGAAGCACATTGAGAACCTTCCAGGTTTCCTCCGCGCCACTGCTGACGCGAGCGTTCTGAGCAATGGTTGACACAGCAGCCATTATCGCAGCCCCGTCCTCTCTCTGCAGGCAACTGCTTCCAACCACAACAACGGGATGCTTCGCTTTAGCCAAGTCCTGTGAGAGAAGATCAAAGACACAAAATTAGAAAAAAGACACTCAAGTTGACTGATGACATTCATTGCATTACTGAGAGTGCTCAGAGGGTAACCTGGGAGAACGGGTGAGCTCCTGACGCAATTTCTTGAAGAATCGTGGCAGAATCCCCAAGATGGTCATGTGTGTAACTTAGATCCACTTCCTTTCCCAAAAGAGCCACTTGCAACTCATTGTGAAGCCAGCTAAAATCAGAGACATCAAGATCAGATTAAAGAACATGCATTTGTGTTTAACATAACTCACATTTACTAGTCATTACTAGCAACTATTTCACCTTTTTCTGATTCGTGCATTGAAGAGAGGAGCCTCATAGCGTGGGTTTGTGCCAACCAGAAGCAGCAGGTCAGCCTCTTCAATGCCAGCAATCCCAGTGTTTAGAAGATAGTTTGAACGCAGATCAGATCTAAAGAAGCCAAAGTGAAAAACAGAAACTTAATATCAGGGAAAGTCCAGCTGGCTTCGTCCCATCTTCGGTTTAACTCTTTCTGTGGCCTTACCCGGCTCCAGTCATTGGGAACACCTCCTCAGTGCACAGGTTGTCGCTATTCAAACGGTTCAGCAAATCTTTCAGGGAAATGAGAGCCTCTGCATCCACCAAGCCTCCAACAACAGCTGCAACATTGTTTCCTTCAACTCCTTGCAGCTGTCAAAGAAGACAGATGTTATTTAGGACAAGCCTAAATTGAAACAAGTTGCAAATTATCACACACTGTCATCATAGATTACATACTGCTCCAGCAACTCGAGTAAGCACATCTTCCCAGGTTGTGGAAACCAACTGCCCAGACTCGTTTTTCACCATTGGCTGAGTAAGCCTCTGCCTTTTGAGTCCATCATACGCAAACCTGTCAGGATGGAAGCAAGTTCAGCAATGATGCAAACATCATACATGACATCTATGTCTGTGAAGTGAACTTTTGTGTGATAAGAAAGGAACCTGGTTTTATCTGAGATCCACTCCTCATTGACGTCCTCATTAAGACGAGGCAGGATTCTCATCACCTCACCCCCACGAGTGGTCACCACGATGTTACTACCCACAGCATCCAGGACATCAATGGATTCAGTCTTCCTGTAGAAAAAACAAAGAGAATACATCAGAGTAAAATCTCACCTTTGATCCTAAGGGGGCCTTTCACAAGCCATAGTCCGTTTGGCTGGTCCGAATCAGAGTGTAATTGACACTTTTGGTTTGTTTTCTATTTAGTCTGGTTCGGTTTCAGAGTGCACAAATTAATGCGGACCAAATAAAAACATTAATTTGCTGAGGGGCGTATACAAAGGAGTAAATTTATCTTTTTTTGTCTAGAGAGCTGCCGCTTCTATGCAGGGGATCTCAGACTTTTAAATATTGCTGTTGATCTTTTTTCACTTTGACTCTGTCGACACTGATCTATTGTGCGCACAAATCCCTGAATTCTCCTTCAGTTTATCTCGAATTACTTTATAAACGTCACTATTTTTGTGGACTTTATTTAGCATATTCTGTATGTTCTCCTCGGCCCAGATGTCAAGCAAACATCGGACTTATGCAGAAGTCCATGTCAGTCCTTTCCCACTCATGTTAACCTGCCGTTTACCTGTGTCCATCTCAACAAATGCAAATGTTTTAGTTCACTTGAAAACGGTCCGAGGCCACTTCTCACAAGCCGTGTCAGACCGGTTGTTTTGGTGCGCACCAGAGTACAATTACTGCGTTCACAATTGCCCAAATAAACAGCACGAGGGTTTGATTAAAACAGAGTAAATGTTGGCTTGTGAAAGCGCCCTAAAAAGTGAATCAAAATGTAGAGCATAATAAAAAATACCTGGTCTCCCAAGGGCGAGCAGTGAATGCATATGGTTTAGAGGTCAGGGCCCCCACCGGGCATATATCAATAACATTCCCAGATAACTCCGACATGAACATCTTCTCCACATAGGTCCCAATCTGCAGGTCATTGCCTCTGCCGGTGGTACCCAGGTCCTCCACACCTGCAATCTCACTGGCAAAGCTGTAGGAGCAGAAAAAAAATACTTATGTTCATATTCTAAATTTACACAGCAACGTACTCTAGATATTGATGTGTGACTCACCGCACACAGCGAGTGCACTGGATGCAGCGTGTCATAATGGTTTTGATGAGAGGGCCAATGTTTTTGTCTTCCACAGCTCTTTTGCTCTCTGTGAAACGGCTCCTGTCACTGCCAAACTGCATGGATTGGTCCTTCAAACAAAAAGGTATTCAGTCGTATTAGTCAATCTTATTTTAAAATCATAAATTCTAAGGAAAACAATGTTTGTCATAAACACACTCAAGTCTATGAAGAACACATCTACTGCACACTGGTGGTGATTATCTTTACCTGTAGATCACATTCTCCCCCCTGATCACAAATTGGACAATCTAATGGGTGGTTAGCCAGCAGGAACTCCATCACACCCTCTCTGTGTAGAATTAAAAAAAACAGTTTTGAACATAATTATTTCAAGTTACTTTCTTACAAAGAAATGTAGTTTTTGCTTGAGTGAGATTTGGGTTATCATATCACCTCATTTAAAAATTGCCCACAGACAACTGGGTATAATTACAGAGCAATATAACACATAGAACAGAGAATACAATGTTGTGAGTTTGATCCTACCTGGCCTTTCTTGTTTTCTCAGAGTTGGTTAAAATGTTCCAGCCCTTCATGACTGGCATAGCACAAGCTGCCACCGGCTACAAGATGAATTGGAAAATCATTACTGATTATTTCAAGTAGGCATAGTCCTGTCTCTGTTGTACAAGGCAAAGAAACACAGCAAGACAAGCTTGGCTACCAAGAGTAACAAAGCACACACATTAAAACATACCTTAGGGACTTTCTCTATCTCCACGAGACACATGCGACAGTTTCCAGCAACTGAGAGGCGCTCATGGTAGCAGAAGCGAGGAATCTGCATTCCTACCTTCTCACATGCCTGTGGCACAATTGCGTCAGTGTTAAATCTAATGTTATGACTCAATGTGTCAATAATTTTGCTTTCTATCTTATGTGACTGTTTGCATGAATTTAACATTTTACCTGCAGTACAGTGGTTCCTGGCTCCACCATGACAGGGTTCCCATCCACAAAAACCTCCACCAGGTTACTGGCGGCAGCAGCTGCAGCTGCTGTTGCTGCGGTGCGAGCTTCAAGCACAGACAGAAAACGATTTATAACATTTTCATGCAAATCTTCCATTTTCTTTTCATCCAGAGATTGTTACTTTTAAGAAAAAGTTGCATAATTTATCATCATTTCTATCACATTAGGGATGCACCAATACGACTTTTTCAGCCCCGATACTGATAGCGATACCGATACCTGGGCTTTGGGTATCGGCCGATACCGAGTACCGATCCGATACCAGCGTTTAATTAATAAGCTGTATGCCTCGCTGTTTGGAAGTGACTGGGATCATTCTTTTATGTGTAAGACAACACCAGGATTGACTTGAACATTGCTTTCCTAACTTTGTAAAACAAAATTTAAAAAATAAAATAGATATAAATTTAGTGTTATAATTGTTATTTATTATTAAAATAATAAATTGTACGCCAACAACTTGGCAAAAAAAATCTTTACAATTAACAGGAATTACAATTCATGTGTAAACCTTTTTAATGCAGCATCAAATTGGTCAAAACCTAAACAAGAATACAAATTTCAGTATGTAATGTATATAGTATATAAACATAAAATTGGATTTAATAGATCGGCCTCATTGTCACTGATATCCGATGCAGCTATTTGAGTCAGTATCGGCCCAATATCCGATCTGGTATCGGTGCATCCCTATATCACATCAAATTAGATTCAAGATTCAAGCCCTTTATTGTCATTGTGTAGTACAACAAAATTAGATTGTGACAATCCCATAGGTGCTAATGAAAAGATAAAACAATAAAAAAAGAGATAGTGCAATATAAATATAAAAAATTTAAAAGATAATACAATATAAAATATAGAAATACAATATGTATATTGATGAGATGACAGTTTTGCCAGATTACAGTTTTGCCAGATTATTGCACAAAGTGTCTGCCAGATAATTATCTAATTATTGCACAGAGTGATCAGCATATGTTATTGCACATATCAGTAACAGTGGATTTACAGTATTTACATTGCACAAAAGTGACCAAAGTGTTATTGCACAATGAATCCCTGGTATTCCAATGTAATAACAGATGTTGCACTGACTATTATTGGCTAAATTGAGCCAGTGACAGCCTGGCACCAGATGTGTTAACAGGCAAATCTGTAATCCTGCCTATAATCCATCAGTGGAACAAAGTGACAAGGCTTCTTCTGGTGCTTGCACACAACAAACAACATGGTTGTTCTGCAGAAATACAACACACACATAATGTATGTAAGCAAAGACATGATCAATTAATTCATCATAATGAAGTGTCATATTTTATTACCATTGTTGCTTGCAGCAGCAGCAGCACTTCCTCCTCTGATAATAATTGCTGCTGGAAAAACACTCCTGCTCACAACAGGCAAACGCAACATGCTGCAAGAGAGGCGACACATCACGTGATCAGGTCTTCTGGTTTAACACATTATTGTCTAAAAAAAGGCTTTAAAATACTCAAAGTTGGTGGGTAATTTTAACCATTAGAGAACAGTAAAGCCTCCATGACACTAGCAAAACAAAAAGTGCTGTCACTATAAGAGCAGCTCATTTATGCTGCGACGTATTTATAACGAAAAAGAGCATATCTAAGTTATTGCCTACTATTCATAATGAACTTCGTTACATCAATGATATATTACGTATGATCTGCCATGTGCGTAAAACAGTATAGCCTTTCTAACTCCTAACCTCGCTACTAGCACATCCTGCTACAAAGCAAGCTAACATAACATGTAACAACCTCATAATAAGACGACTAATTTTACCACTTTATTACATTTCAACGGGTCGTGTCTAATAGCAGTTGTATCCGGACACTAAATAGTCTACATACTAATATTTCCTAAACACCACGGTGACCAGTTGCTTACCTTGTATCAGTGTGTTTGTCCTCATGAGAGACAGACAGCAGCGACGCAGGTTGCGCACTAGTCTTGTTATTGTGCTGCGTCACAGATTAAGTAATCCATAATCCAACAAGGCTGCTTTTCTGTAAATACGCGACTAATCTAGTCATGACAGTAATGTAAACCCTCTCATTACTACCAATTTGTGACAAGATGTGATGAAGTGGCACATTGGCAGTAACACCAGGGTTAATCTGACTTTATTAGCCTAGTCCAGGGGTCTGCAACCTGCAACTCTGGAGCCACATGTGGCTCTTTAGCCCCTCTCCAGTGGCTCCCTGTGATTTATAAAAAAATTAGTGGAAATGAATAACTGTTTTATTGTTTATATTTTCATTTTTATTTATCATTGTTGTAGGTCTATGGTAGGACGGTACGACTGAGTATTAGGGCAACATTGAGGAAAAAAATTAAATCTGAGATTTAGAGAATAAAGTCATAATATTTTAAAGTAGTAATTTTACGTGTTATTTTTTTTTCTCATAAAGTTATGACTTTATTCTCATATAACAACTTTTTTCTCATAAACTTCTGACTTTATTCTTATATTATTACTTTTTTTCTTGTTAAATTATGACTTTATTCTTGTAATATTCCGACTTTTTTTCTCGTTAAATTATGACTTTATTCTTATAATATTACGACTTTATTCTCGTTAAATTCTGACTTTTTTCTCGTAATATTACGACTTTTTTCACATTAAGTTATGACTTTATTCTCGTAATATTACGACTTTTTTCTCGTTAAATTATGACTTTATTCTCGTAATATTACGACTTTTTTTCTCGTAAAGTCATGACTTTATTCTCGTAATATTACGACTTTTTTTCTCGTAAAGTCATGACTTTATTCTCGTAATATTATGACTTTATTCTGTAAATCTCAGATGTTTTTTTCCCTCAATGTGGCCCTAGTACTCCGTAGTACATTTGCTCTTTGGCCCTCACTGCATTAGACTTATATACTATATACTTAGACTATAAATTGTGTTACCTTCATCACAATGCTCAAATGTTTTGCGGCTCCAGATAGTAAAGGTTGCCGACCCCTGGCCTAGTCTAATTCGTTTTTCTAGCCTTTAGTGAGCCACTTTAATGAGAGCTTAATTCAAAAGATGGAGGGATCACAGGTCAATTTGCGTTGTCCACAAAGTGTCATGCTGATTGTAGTTGTTGAAGAAGGCTAACATGTTTGCTTCCTGACCATGTTTACAGTTATTTCAGGGAAACCAGCAATCTACCAGTCACAGGATGGTACTCTCTTAACGTAACAGTGATGTAATCCTTAAAGGTCACCAGAGAGAAATAACAGGAAATGGCTGGTAAACAGACCCTCAGGAAATGGAAGGAAATGCACATCTGGATTTAAGTCAGGCTTGTGTACAGGCGACTTACTTAAAATCCATCAGGAAATCTAGTCTGTGTACATAAAACATCAAAGTCTGCTTTTTAATGACAGACTCTTCTAACATCAAGTCAGACAGTATAAAGAAAGCATTCAAACAAAGTACAGCAGGTGTTCAGAAGAATAAATGTATTAGGAATTTACTTGAAATATATTATAATAAAACATTTATACAACTCTCAACTAGTTTAATGATCTTACAATACATTAATAGAAGACTAATAATAATAGATTTATACAACATAATCTCATCTCTAAGAGCCAAAGGTGTCTTGCCTCAAGAGTACAACAATAACAAAATCAGTAAATACATATGCATTTGATATAATACTGTAACTACTTTCATTATGGATCTATCTGTATGTTTCACTTGGTCTATAAAATAACAGAAAATAGTGAAAAATGTCCATCACAATCTTGATAATTGCTTGTTTTGTCCGAGCAACAGTCCAAAAAACGATGTTCAGTTTACTATCATAGATGACAAATACATTCAAAGCAGCAAATTCTCACAATTATGAAGCTGGTACTACAGGATGCTTGAGATTTTTTTCAAAAATGATTAATTGATTATCAAAATATGTGCAGATTAATTCTCTGTTGATCAACTAATCAGCTGTTTCAGCGTTGATTTTGTCTCTTTCATTTGCAAATCACTCGAGTTATGCAAATAAAAACTAAAGGAAAAAGATACTAACTCCATGGGCCCTTTATACACAGCTCTGCTCAACTTTTTCCATTGAGAGTAATTACGCATAACTCCGTCCAAGTGAAACAAAATAGGAAAATCTTAACGCCACAGCTGGAAAGAACAGCTATGATAGTCCTCCACATTTACGCTAAAGTAATAGCCAGTCTTACTTTAATGTTTTTCATGGACGATGACTACAGTCTGAGTATGGTGGTAATCATAGAGTTGATGACACCACAGGCTCCTCTGGGACACTGTCCAGGTGAACTCCCGACACCGACTCCATCTCGGTGGCAGAGATCGACTGACTGAGCTCTCTCAGTGAACTCTTAGTAATGTTCAGGCATGCACGCTTCAGGATATGACGCACCTTTTTGCTCAGGAGCATATACAGGAGGGGGTTAATGCAGCTGTTGAAAAAGCCCAAACTGGTGGCAAGAGGGAAGCCAGCTCTCAGTATGCTGTGTAGGTATATTGAGGAATGGATGGATAACTCCATCAAGCTAAATGTATGAAAAGGTGCCCAGCATAAGAAGAAGGCCAGAATTACAGCGGAGACTGTTCTGGAGAAGCTGGACAGCCGAACCGCGCCCCCAGATTGATTCACTTTGATGGTCAGAAGTATACCCGTCACACATATGGCAGTAAAAGGCAAAAAGAAGCCCACAGTGGTGCGAATGACCACTATCATAATGTGTCTCACGGCCGCTGTGTGTGCGTCCTGTGTGTGGAAGTTGTTGAAGCACACCACCTTGTCGTGTAAGCGCATGGTGTCGCGAAAAATCAGCGCGGGGCAGCTCATGGCGGCAGCCAGCATCCATATGCAACCACACACAACCCAGGCTCTGTCTAGCGTGCGATACCTCTGAGACCAGTTGAGGTGCACCAGAGAAACATACCTGTCTATGCTGAGCACTGTGAGAAAGAGCACACTGGCATACATGTTCATCACGGACACAAATGAGTTAAGCTTACACATGACCACACCAAAGTTCCAGTGGAAGTCCCGCAGTATGTAATCAATGTAGAAGGGTAGAAAGAGCACAAACACAAAGTCTGCCATGGCTAGGTTGAGCAACCAAACACTGTTGACAGTCTTTTTGCTTTTAAACGCCGTCACCCAAATGACAGTTCCATTTCCAATCAGACCAAGCACAAAGGAAATAATGTAGATGACCACTGAGATGATGTGCATAGTTTCCCTCTGCCTGTGGTCGACTTTAAGTTCCTCCAAGTCGCCATACTCCATGTAGTACTCGTAGGTGTAGTTTCCATAGTCCTCTCCAGAGTCCTCCATTGTTGTGAGGATGTAACTCTGTGGGAAGGAAAAGCTCACAATAAGATGCCTTCCTTTAAGATGATCCGTAAACACAGTGACTCAAAAACATTCCCATGCACTATAATCAACCTGTAACACGTGTTTCTCACCTCACAGTCTCTGTGATTACACTGGGCTGTTCCCCAGAAGGATCCAGCTGTATGTCCTATCCTTCTTTCTGATCATCCGGTTCCTGTGTTGGAAGTTAGGACTGGGTGTGTCCTGAGTAACCCTGGAACATAGTGTCAACAACATCCATTTGGATCAACAGTGTGGACAGGCAGATGCCCCACTGATGAGGCAGAATAGTGTGATTCATACAGTGTTTGTTCTGAAAGCAAACATGGAAGAACTGACAAACACTGTGTTGTTGCACAATGCACAATTTATGTTTTATTTTTCAAGGTTATTATTACCAACCAAGCAACTGGGTGAAAGGTTAGAATGTATTCACATATCACTAATATCTGTATCTTCGTCAAGGCCAGAACAGGGCCCGTGGCCGCTACAAGTTTTACTCAAGGCAGATTAAATTTACCATGAATTTGTGGTATGACGTGAATGTTGGATTAAGTCACAGCTTTTTCTAGTCTTAATTGTATAAAACAAATCTATTCATATATATATATATATATATATATATATATACTATTAATAAACTTTGAAAAACAAAAGTTTAAGTAAACAGAACAATGTTAAGAATATGAATTATATCTCAATCAATGTTTAATTATCACACTTTGCCATGAAAATGTGTTGAAAAAGTAGCGTACCATCAGATCAGACAGGCCAAATCAGTGCAATTAAAACAAATAAATAATATGTAGAATGTGCCATTTAAAAAGTAGAAAGCTACTGCAGATATTAATGTCAGTAAACAATAGAGAAACGTTTTTATACAACAAGCTACAAAGACTAGAAACTAAATGGACAAAAATGCTGACAATCAGTGCATTCAACAAATAAAAACAGATAGATAGATAGATAGATAGATAGATAGATAGATAGTAACTTTATTAATCCCGAGGGAAATTCAAGTTTCCAGCATCACACTCCCATAGTGCAGAACATGTTAGTAAAAAGGCAGTAAAAAAGTTAGTAGTGCAAAGTACAAAAAAATATACCAGATATAAAAATACAAGGAGATGAAGAAAAACTGTTAAAACTGAATATAATGCAGGGTAACAGCTGTGATACAGGACTATTAAAAAAAAGTGAATAAAATGCAGAAGAGACTGTTAAAAAGTGAATATAGTGCAGAAGAGACTGTTAAAAATGAGTATAGTGCATTATTAACATGACCTATAAGAATAAAGGCTACTTATTCTACATAAAAATATGAGTAAACAATGCAAAACATTGTTTATATGACACATATATTATAGCCTGTTGAGT
Organism: Sebastiscus tertius; assembly: GCA_916701665.1. Lineage (NCBI taxonomy): Eukaryota > Metazoa > Chordata > Actinopteri > Perciformes > Sebastidae > Sebastiscus > Sebastiscus tertius. The sequence continues at coordinate 4,046 of CAKAOH010037888.1, read as the reverse complement.
ATAGGAAACACCAGTTCATAGTAAAGTAAGTGCCACATATACACTATTGGCATACTAATGGGATAAACAAGTGTTAGAACAGAGTGCATCGCTTACCTAAAAAGTGCAGCTCCCTTTTATTAGCTATCTGGATGAAGACAGCCGGATGAACTGCTAACTTTTAGCTCGTTTAGCTCCGTTTTTGCTGGGCCTTGTCCGTGACTTCTCCACTCGGCTGCAGACCTCTTTCTGAGGCATGTGTGTAGTCTTTCCGTGAGTCCATTCAGAGAGGAGCTGAGAGATGTGCAGCAGTGGGCGCGCCTGGCTGACGCGTCAAACATGGACCACAGAATGAAGAAAAGTTATTGGTCACCCGCACTGAAGAATGCTTTCATTCAGACGAGCTGCGGCTGCTTTTCATAACAGCAGAGTAAACCCTCAGCGCCCCTCTTCCCACCTCAGTGAATAAACGGAAAAAGTTTTGAATGATGCAGATTTTTCTCCCTAAAATGCACATCTTGCTTCAGTCAGTGGGGTTGGGCCAACTAAGGGAAAGTTTATTTTGGTTTCTGTCAACTTCCTTTTTGAGCTTCTGCTTTTGCTTTCGTCTTACAAGGAATTTATTTAAGGCCTTTGGTTTAGCACCCTGTTGATTTGTGCTTATTAAAAGACAATAAAACTGGTGGCAGGCTTTCAGTGTTGCCAGATCAGATTGACAGTTTCCAGCCCAATCACCACTTAAAGGGACTGTTTGTAAGAATCAAAAATGCTTGTTAACAGCGACACCTGTGGCCGTTAAGTCAACAAAAGTCAGCGTCTGGCTCGCTTGTGCTCGCTCTAAATATACCTGAATGAGCATCGCTCAACACAGTGAGGCGACACACGTCAGCTAAAACCACAATATCACTCTATATTTCAGCTGCTTGGCAGTAATGTTAGCTGATCAGACGAAGGTCTCTGGAGGAGCTGCAGCATTTATTTCTGCACAAACGTCCACTGTACATTTACTAGATATTGTCAGAGCTACTAACTCTTCTGCAGTGTGGAGTGAGCGCGCATGAACATAAGGTAGAGCGAGAAGTGAAGGCAAGCAGGCAGCGGAGCGTATAGTTATATGTGTAAAAAGTTACAAATAGTACCTTTAAATGTCCCATATTATGCTCATTTTCAGGTTCATACTTGTATTTTGTGTTTCCACTAGAACATGTTTACATGCTGTAAACATTACAAACTTTATTTTCCTCATACTGTCAGCCTTAATATGCCTGTATTTACTCTCTGTCTGAAACGCTCCGTTTTAGCACATTTTGAGGAATTGCAACAGAATTGTGTTGCTAGGCAACAGCTTTGGTCCATGTGTACTTCCTGTCAGTTGATGACATTAACATACACTGCAACCAGGAATAAACTGGGATACACTTACAATGTTCACATTTAAAACTGTGTAAAGGGTCTAAATATTGTATATTCGTGACATCACGAATGGGCAGAAATCCTGACAGCTTGTTTCAATTGCAGAGTTTCTGAATAAGGGCTGTGTGTATTTCCCTGTGGATTGAGTTTTATATAGGATTTAAACCTGCTTTATAGTAAAAAAACATGAAAATCTCACTTTTTTATAATATGGGACCTTTAAAACTAAATAAAAAACAACCCAAATCTAACCTTGCCAGAAACCCCCATTAAACCATAAAAATCATTACATGCGCAATAGAAAACCCGTATGCATACTAAGCTTCATATCCGTATCAAATAACCAAAGATAAAATGTTAGATAAATAGGCTATCGCAACCAGTGGGCTACCTCCAGGCCTGAAAAGTGAAGCCAATTCAGAAGTGCTTTAAACTTGCATTCTTTCTAATAGCCAGCAGGGGGCGACTCCTCTGGTTGCAAAAAGAAGTCAGATTGTATAGAAGTCTATGAGAAAATTAGCCTAATTCTCACTTGAGTTATTACCTCAGTAAACATTGTAAACATGAGTTTATAGTCTCAATCACTAGTTTCAAGTCTTCTTCAATACAGCATGATGTTAATTTAGTAAATTATGGTCCCATTTAGAGTCAAATAGACCATAAAGCAGGGTATGCTTTAGGACGTGTCTGCCTTCTGATTGACAGGTCGCTACCACGGCGTTGTCCGATCTAGGAGTTGTCTGTGTTTTCGTCTTAGAACTTGGTCGCCTAAAAATGTCTTATTCAGAATTCGGTTGTGCTTAGCTCCACCCTCTCGTGTCACTTCTGGTGCAAAAAAACAACACAGCCCGATTTGGCGGAAACAAGCCCAATCTGGCAACACTGCAGGCCTTCATGTTTTCTATCTGGATGTGCAGGCAGGCTTATTTTAAACTTTTTTATTACTGTAAAAAAAAGTTTGCAGAAATTGGATTGTGTTTTGTACGTTTTTTTTCAAGTATTATTTATTCCCACAATATCTGTGCATGGCAGCTACAGTATAATTAAGGTATGGTTAGAGTGATTTACTGAATTTCCATAAAGTATGGGAACTTGTGAGTCCCAAGTTAAAAAGAATGAATTAGAAAGAATAGTCCATATCGACACCTGGGTCACACTCAAAATCAATCATCTCTCAAATTCCACCCCCCCTGTTGAACATTTTAACTACCCGCCCTCTGTGATTCATTGTGTATTTACCCTTTTTATCTTGAAGAAGAAGTAAATCACATTGAAAACCAGTGAAATTACTCTCCACAGATCAGAAACTACAGGTGAAGAAGCAGTAAATTACTGACACGTTAACCAGCCGGCCTTTGTAGAACAGATGTTAGTTGCTAAAAAGATTAGTCACATTTAATAGAAACACATTTTTCTAAAAGGATGCAGGTTGAGCTAACAAAGACTTGGAGTGTTCATGTGGACTCTGCTGCTTACTCATCCCTTTTTGTTTCATCCAACAGCCTTGTCACAGTTGTCTCGATATCCAGCGACCCAGAATGAACATCTCATCCCTCTGTGGACCATTCAGCCCTGAGGGGGGAGCTGTCACATCCTCCAAGAGCGCTGCGAGTGTGTGTGTGTGTGTGTGTGTGTGTGTGTGTGTGTGTGTGTGTGTGTGTGTGTGTGTGTGTGTGTGTGTGAAATCTGCATGGCCTTACATGCAGATAAACCTGCTCGTTATAGTTCATGGCCCATGTCACACAGTCTTTCTTCAAGATATTCTGCCATCTCTGAAAGAGACTAGGGCACATTAAATGTCCCCACTGGGACTTTTAAGGAAACTTAAAGGTGCTAAATTTGAATTTCAAAGCAATAATATAACAGCAAACAACTATTTGCTCAGGTAGACATTACTCCTCTATATCTTTACATAGCAGAGAATGAAGTCGTTCCCCCTCTGTGTGTGTTGTAATCTGAGCTTCTCTGTGCTTTGTTTACGTAGCCGGTCGCATGGGCATTTAATGCATGTTCGTGCATGTGAGCTTACACCACTAGCTAGCTAATCGCTGCCGCTGCGCACTGCGCTCATATGGTGGTTACAGCTGATAACGCCGTCCTGACCCACAGCGCTGTCGCAGAAGCGATGCGCCCACCCTCCGGTTGCCCCTCAGGTAAACACTGTTAGCTCTGTCAGCACTGTTGCCATTGTTTGCACTGTTCATGCTGTTAGCACCGTTAGCTGCTAGCCGCCAGCTCAGCTGTTGCCATGTTGAGAGCCGTCTGGAGGCAATCCCTCGATCATATGCTCTGAATTTCAAATTGAGCACCTTTAAAGGAGCAATCACCACCGTTGGAAAAACAGCATTTACACTTTTCCTCACGTACTGTCTCAGATCCACAAATCTCTCATTTAATTTTACATTTACTTGTTCAACTGTGGCACTAAAACACTTTCTACCCATGAGGTAGAGACAAGTCAAACATACATGGTACCTAAAGTTTGAATCAAGTGTTTATGGGCCACTACCGATACCATTTCTTTTGGAATAATGTTGCCAAGACAGTCAAAAATGTTTCCTGTGGGAAAGCTCTATCCAGTGTTTCCTTTACTATAACTATATATATACACAATAAATGCATATATATAAATGTATATATATAAATATGTATAT
>CAKAOH010037887.1:0-41021 GCA_916701665.1 Sebastiscus tertius | reverse complement strand
TGTGCTCATGCACGTGAGAGGTGGAGCGAGCTGAGCGAGTGAGAACGAGCGCAGTGCGTGAGTGAAGGCAAGCAGGCAGAGGAGCAGAGTACAGCGGAGACTCCGGCCCTGGAGACCAAAGCTACGGTCTCCCCGCTGTCTTCTGGCCGCGGTTGGGAGGCCGAAGCAGGAAGAGTTAACACTGTTTAACAGACGGGCTTCGCTAGATATATAACTTTGCAGTTTTGGTGCTTCCGTGTAGTTTGTGTTGGAGTCTGAGTCTGAACAGCGTAGCCACGCGCGAGCACGCATGGGACACCGACCAGCAATGATTTATATGTGTTAGGACTTACAAACAGTCCCTTTAACATTTATTAATGATGGTTATTATAAAGTGTTACCCTGCTGTCCATTACTACAACAACCATTCAATCAAAGACCTACTTGCCATATCTTCCAACAGTTAACGTAGCCTATAACTGAAACAATGGAGGCTAAACGTTGCGGTGCAGTTCTACACAGACATTACAACTAGAGGTCCACTACTAATAAGATGTTTACCCTACCCACCTGAAAAAATAAATGAAACACATAAAAGGTGGCCAGGCCTCAGTGTCCATCGCCTGAAAGTTGCCCGCAAGCATCCTGCCTTTAATCGAGCTACTCAAACAGAAATGTATAGGCTACACAAAAGTGTGTGCTGGATAATATACACGTAACAAATAAACCCACACTAATACACATCTACTGTGTCACATTAACGTAATGAAATAATACATTTACTTTACTTATTGCTGATTTTTTTTTCCTTCTTTTTAAAAATTTTCATAGATAAATGTGCGCTCTTACTTTGAAATGCTTAAATGAGGTCATTGACAGGCTGTCACGTACTATCCAAAGATGGCCAAGTGATACGTGTGGGTTTTCGTTGAGGCCGGGGGAAAGTTTGCAGTAATTATTAATAAGAACATGTGTTGTTATATTGCTAACCATACCAAAAATCCCAATATGCGAGTGTTGTTTTTACAAAGTTTTGCTTTGTATGTGTATCGTTTCATTCAGTGATGTGTTTTGCAAATCAATGGCAATAAAATTGATCCCTGTGCAGAAGGAAATAAAATATACAAAGTGTCAATTTGGTTACCTCAGTAATTATTATTCCCTTTTAGGAAATTACATCTGCAAATTACGTATAGCCCTACTACAAATAATTGTTGAACTAAGATGGTAGCTACAGACATCATATATGCTTACAGATAAACTTTCACATATAAACTAGTTTGATTGCCACATATTACAGTTTATCTCCCAACAGTGTCCCTTTCACCAGTCAAAGACTATTATTACACTGCCAAATGATTTCAGGAAATCTCTTTAATATGATTTCATTGCCAGGATTAAGAAATGACTGAAAAACATTTGATTTTCTCGCCTTTTGTCATATTTAAACTACAAATACAATAGCTTCACAAACAAATGGGAGCTGCAATCAGCCATAACCGACAATGACATAACTCTCTAAATAGGCACGCATCCGTAGTCCCTAATCTATCATTTCCTCAGCCAGTTTCATCTTGTATACCCCCATCACTCACAATAAGTATTATTGTTACTTTTCTGCCTCTCTTGCAGCTGATCCATACTTTGTCCAAGTTTGTGAGTGATCTATACTCTAACCTTCGCTGTGAGGACAAGTTCAGCAACCCTCGAAAAAATCCCTTGTGGTTTCCTTTGAACCAAACTTCTAGTCAATAGCCTTCTGTGGCTGGTCGAGAGAGTGCCGTGGCAGCATTCCAGCTCCACATAGCGATTAATAATCCATGAACGACACAGGAGACAAGACAAGGGGAGAATGGGGGGGAAGAGGAAGACATGAGGGGTGAGAAAACTAAGGAGGGAAAATAAGGTTAAAGGTAAAAGACGGAAAGGGAGGTCAGGAGATAGTCAGCCCGTTCTCCTTCCCAGGGCGTTAACTTCCCACCCCTTTTTTTTCAGACACATTTTTTTGTCTTTCGTAGGGGGGGTACAGGGAGTCTTTAGGGGGAGACAGCAGGTCAATGTATATGTAACATAGAAGTGGTGTACATCATCTGAAAGCTGGGAACCTGAAGATTGATTTGAGATGCTGCTCTGCACTGTGTGTCAAGTTATTCTAGTCATAAATCATAAATAAAACAAATAACAATAATTGATTAATAATTGCTGCAGCAACTTTTGGGTTGATACTATTTGTGACACAGATTTGGCGCTAAATTTAACCTTTTTTAACCACTCGAGAATTGATAAAAATGATTAATAATCTCTCCAAAATACCACATTAAGACACCAAGGCATGCACTTCTGTTCTAAAAACTGTTGTTTTTAAGTCCCTTATTTGTGCTTTTTTGTGCTTATATGAGTGAAACTTTTATCCTGCTGTCTTGGCCAGGATCCCCTTGAAAAGAGATTTTAAATCTCAATGGAACCATCTGGGCTAAATTAAGATGAAATGAAATACAATAAATACTCAAAATCGTGTATGGTTTTGTGAGGAGTGACTGAAAAAGAGAGATTAAACAAACATGATATTTTGTTCACCCTTTGACTTAGAACTATATTTATGTAAATATTTGTACCCTTTATTACATTCTCGCCTTGAGTTAGACTAACGGATGCCTTAGAAAACAATATTTAATTTCCTGGATCCATGAAAAGGCTTCAAGAACTGTAAGTCAAGTGTTTTTCTTTTTGAGAGCATCGATATTGAGGTCCAGACAAAATATGAAGGAGGAGGAGGAGGAGGAAGAGGACCCTCAATAGTAGCACTTGGTGCTTCATAGTACTTCATTAACACAAAAGATGTTTGTGAGTGATTGTCTTTGACTTAAGTTTGCCGCCCTCATCTTTTTCCTCTCCACATTAATCCTGTCTTGACAAGATTGTTACGTATAATCAATTTAAATGTATCGCTTGAGGTAATTCAGAAGAGTAGCATCGGGGGAGTCTAGGTGTGCTTTCTGTTTTCCTGGCAAACACTGATTGTGTGATGTCAACATTACGTACGTCATCTTTAATGGTGAAAACTGACCATCTATAGTAACATTGAGCAAAGAACTGCATTTGTCTTGATCCAACCCTTCAAGCACTTGTACTTTGGGGAGCAGTTTCACATTTTGGACGAGTAAAACAACTAGTAATACCACTGGAGGTGGTATTGCAATTCCATGAAATTGGAGGACTTTTATTCCCAAGTCAAGCTCCAAAAGCACTAGATACTACATGTCCCATAATGCAACTAGATAGTGTATTTCTGTTAAACCGTCCCTGCTTGGTGAATGCCCTCTTCTTTCAAACTCCGCAATCTATCAGTGATATAAAGATGACAATTAGCCTTCTATTCATCATTCCTACTTTTTATCTAGTTTCTCCATAGGATACATTCAATAAAGTGATATTCTTCATAGTAGCTTAGCTGCTAGTTTTATTCCAACTGATGGTATGTCATCAGTAAACCATAGTAGTTCATTCTAAATGTCTCTAATGATATATCTAACCCTATATGTATGATACTTCAAGATATTTATGATAAACATCAGAAATCTAACAGTTAACTTTGATCAATTCACCCAGTAACATCTTTTGTTCCTGTTAATGTTAGCGGTGTGTCCTTCTCTCTGCCACACAATCAGCTCCTTTGTTTTGTTGACGTTGAGATGGAGATCGTTGTCCTGATGTCAGGGCTCTGACTCCATCTCTGTCTGAGTAACGGACTTCATAATTCCTGCCAGCTTGAAGCATCTGAACATTTCTGCACACGTGGGCTTACATTTCGGTGTAAGTTGCAAAGTTGTAGCATGTACGGCTGATTAGTTATGAATTCCGTCGTGTCGTCAGCAAACTTGATGATGTTGTTGGAGCTTTGTGCGGCCACGCAGTTGTTTGTGAACAGACAGTACAGGAGAGGGCTGAGCAGACCTGAAGGCTCCGGTGTTGAGGGTCAGGGTGGAGGATGTGGTGGTGCCTAGTACCCGCACAGCGTGGGGTCTGCCCGTCAGAAAGCTCAGGATCCAATCACAGAGGGCGGTGTTGAATCCCAGGTCTCGAGCTTGATGACGAGGCACAATGGTGTTGAATGCTGAACCAGCATCCTCACATAATAGTGCTCCTCTGGTCCAGGTGGTTGAGGGCAGTGTGGAGGGTTTGGGTGATGGTATCTTCCGTTGATCTATTTGGCCTGTAAGCAAACTGAAGTGGGTCCAGTGTGTCAGGGAGGAAGAGAGGAGGTGATGAAGGATTTGACTAACCGCTCAAAGCACCTCATGATGGTGGAGGTGAGTGCGACTGGGCGGGAGTCATTAAGGCAGAGGGCTTTAGTCTTCTTGGATAAAGGGACAATGGAGGACTTTTTGAAACATGTGGGGCCCTGTTTAAACTATCTACAGCACATGGACTAATGTGCATGGTGCAAGTGCATTTAAGGCGTCTCCAACTCCACTTTTTAAACAGCGCATAATCTGGGCACAAAGTAAGGCTCAAGGGGCTGAGGGATTGTATATAGTCTCTTAATCAATCATAGGTGTGTTTGGGCATAACATGAATTAAATCAATCAGAGTGTCATCTCCCATTCCCTTTAAACGCCAGGTGCGCTGCACCTTTTAACGTCTGCAGGGCAACATTGAATGCTGTGTGTTTAAACACACCAAACAACAAATAATTTTACATATTATACCTTCAAACAAGTGTATAAGTGGAATGCAGTAAATCTGATAGACGGCGCTGACCAACTTGGGATAATTTTATCATTCTGGTTTTAAACAGAGATTCTCATGATGGTCCTTCTCCTCTCTCCATCCTCTGAAAGTTCAGTAAAGCGAGAACTCAACAAATCAATACCTGGGTAGTTTCCACGCACTGTATAAATCAGTCTTTCCATTACTGGACACTGATATTAACTGATACCTGGATTGACAGACTATGAGAGACCAGTGCAGGCCTCTGACATCTTGACATATTCAGAGAGGCAGGACCTGACTCCATGATGTGCAGGTGCAGGCAGAAAATCATAAAAAAAAGAACTGTCAAGAAGTAAGCGTTTGATGAACTGAGAGGAACCGCCTGATTTCCCAACTGATGTCTGTCACTGGCAATATACTAGATGATGTATTTTTTAAAGGGGCCACTGCAACAATGTGCACATTTGTTCCTGCTGAAGATGTGAGTCTTTAAAGTGACTCAATGTAAGAATCAGAAATTGCTTGTTAACAGCAACACCTGTGGCCGTTAAGTCGACGAAAGTCAGCGTCCTGTTGCTCGTATCGTGCTCGTTCTACATAGACATGAACGAGCATCGCTCAAAACAGTGAGGCGTCACACGTCAGCTAAAACCACAATATCACTCTATATTTCAGCTGCTTGGCAGTAATGTTAGTTAACCAGACGAAGGTCTCTCCATGAATCACTGCTGATCCTAGTGTTGGCTTTTCCTGCTCCAGCCTCCTGACCGCGGCCGGAGGGAACAGGGGACACACTGGAGTTTTGGTCGGAGACGATAACGTTTCTCGCTGCGGAGCCCTGTCACTTCATCCTCTGTTGGTCTGGAGGAGCTGCAGCATTTATTTCTGTGCGTCTGAACAGCGTAGCCACACGCGCATGGGACACCGAACGGCAATGATTTAAACGTGTAAGAAGTTACAACAGTACCTTTAAATACAGATTACAAATACATAGTTTCATTTCCTAACATAGCCGAGCACTCTAGTTTTTGGGAAACTTTACTCAAACTAAAGGAAATAAGTGCATTTGTTGGGTATTGTTTTCAGCAGCAGATTAATACACTTGTGGTGCTCGAGTGAGTATTAGTGGCAGCAGGACGGTGTATGTGGGATTTAGTTAGAATAAACTACAATGTGGGTGTTGATGATAAAGAAGGAAGTTTGGCTCATTGATGTGTTTTGAATAGTTTTTGGGCAAAAATGAAGGTCTGTGACACAGAGGAATAAGACAAATCAGACTTTTGATAATATTTGGTAATAAAACCAATTCATTGTTGTTGTTTTTGTCTTTTCATTGCATTTGTTGACAATTAGATAAATATAGAATGTCACCAGCCTCACCCTTTAAGCTATAGTTGGATAATGAAATTTTGCTGTTGTTTTTGTTTGTTTTGAATTGTTAGGTTTGAATCTCATATATGGTTTCTAATGGAAATATGTAATTTTCTTGCCCATTAGGCGTACTGATGATGGTGAATGTCTTAAATATTGAGTCTTAAATACTTTTCCAAAGGTTACAAAGAAAAAGATTGAATCATTGTAGACGAATGAAAACACAGGGGAAAAACCAGCTAGGCAAATTATGAAATTATTTGGCCAATCATAAACAATTATGCATGTCATGTAATCATTTATTTATTCTGCAACAGTCTGCAAAGTGTGTTGAAGCTTGCCAAAATGGAATTCAAATCGAGGCCTGTTAATTAACGCTGCTAAGTTGCCAAAAGATGTGATCGTTTAACAACTTGTTCTGAACTAAATTAAGCTGTTTTGCTCAAATCCAGGAACAACTACAATATAACATGAATAGACACAGTTAAAGTGGAGCGATCAGAGACAGTGAGTCAGCTTGGCGGTCAAAAAGGGTTTTTATTTACTGTCAAAGTCCCACCAAAACAACAGAAAATCTAACTCCTTCAGGAGCACTGGAGTAGTACTGTGCCATGCCTCAGCTAGTCCAGATGAGGTGCAATACACTGGCGCTGTGCCGTTATGAATCGCCATTATGAATATCCCAGAGATATGGGGAGGGCAGAAAAGAGTACCAGTGCGCAAGAAAAAGTACCTACGCCAAAGAGTAAAATGTAGAAGTGCCAGTACTGGGTACCGGTGAGTAACGGCCCACTTCGAGCACTGGCTGTAACCTCCGTATGAGAGCAGTGCAGAGCGGTGACCGTGAGCTAGCCAGTGTGGCACGCTCACATGCGCTTAAAGGCACGCGCAGCCAGACCGGCTGTTATAAAAAAAAACAAGGAGAAGCTCGGATTACAACACACAGAGGGAGAGAGACTTCATTCTCTGCTCAGGTAGACATTACTCCTCTACATCGTTAAAAAGACAATAGTTGTTTGATGCTATATTAATGCTCTGGAAATCATATAGAAAAACTTTAAAAGAAGAGTCTGCCAATGTCTCAAATGTCTCAATAGGAGACGAACTGAATGACATATTACGATGAATGTTTTTGCCGTGTGTTATGTCATTATTGATTTACTTCTAGTAGAATGTAATAATGTCACGCAGTAATCTCAATGCCAAAAAGGTTGAAGAAACTCAATAACTGGGCTGTTTATTTGCGATGTGGACATCCAATTAATCCCTGGATTGTTCGGTATGTGGTTCTAGTCATTATATTGCTATTATTGCGTATAGTGCAAGACAATAGCTAAAATGGCTGTACAAATATGCATCTCGGTCAAGAAATGTACTTCATTGTTTAAAAGCATGTTCTTCTGGGAGAAGTCATAGCGACAACGGTGATGCAATGCTTAAAGGCCTCAGTGAGTCAATGTGCCACAAGTGATACCGGTTTCAAGAAATAAACTACTGGGACAGCGAGGTTTACCCAAGAGGTTTATGCACTACAGCTGAAACAGCAGGAGTCCCCTGAGATGGTAATGTAGTACAACATGTACCTCAACCTAAAACATGCTATTTTATGCTCGCATTCATGCTACTGTTACCCTCCACCATCTCCACACTAGCATCTATCGATTTCTTCAGTTGAAAATCAAGTATTATTTGATCTATGATAGAACATAGTGTTTGTTATGCATATTTCTGTAGTTGCATAACACTTAGTGTTACAATACCATACCAGGTCATGCCAATCCATACTATACCATACCGTGATACCTAGACCATACTGTACAGTAAATGGTAAATGGACATTCATTTATATAGCAGCATTCAGCCATTCACACACACATTCATTAAAGCTGAAGTAGGCAAGATTGGAGCAAAAAATTATTAAAAAAAGTTATTTTTATAAACGGTCGCTATATTGTGACAGTAGTACATGAAACAGGTAAAAATAAAATAAATGTGCCTCTGTGTCCTCCGGTGCTCCTAACGTCAACTGCAAGATTTCACAGACCGGAGGAAAACAAGCAGTCAGAGCTGATCTGAGGTCTGCTGTCCATCTGGCGTCTATGAGAGCCGGCTGTCAATCACTCGCGAACTCCAACTAAATGGTCAAACTAGGCAGCGCTGATCAAATATGAATCAATATTCTGTTACGTTAATGCCTGTTTCTTTCCTCAAATGTTTTCAGAATCATCTTGTAGTGCACAGTTTAGCTGTGAAATGAGAAAGTTTGTGACGCCGCCGCCATTGTGAAATCTGGTGAAGGAACGCCAAGTACCGGTCTCATGAACAGAGCACAGCCAATAGGAACGCTCTCTCAATGTAATGACCTGTGATTGGTCAAAGTCTCCCGTCACGTGCTAGATATTTTTAAGTCTGAAAACAGAGAGAAACAGTTTTCTCTCAGAACACTTGAATTACAATATGCTGAAAGGTTATTATGGGATTTTTGCCCAATGATGCCAAAAATATGTATTGCCTACTGCAACTTCAATTTACAACATTTCTTGACTTTCTTTATGCATAGCTTTACAATGTCATCATATGCTACTTCCAGTGGTGTAGTGGAGGGTGTACGAGTTTAGGGGAGTATACCGACTTCTTTTTCTGGCGGTTAACAGTATATCCTCCTCTGTAACCCACCGATCTCTGTCCAGTAGTTCACCCACCTTATCGACAACCACACTGTCTACCGCAGCACATTAAGAAAGACTTACTGGATTTCACATTATAGACATGACCACTGACTATTTGTGTAACAATTTAGCCACAAATTGACATACCGACCGTATACGGTCCAGCCATATACTTGGTATTTGACAGAGTCTTGTTATTTGTTTTCTACCCTAGCCTCGTGGGCCCTTTTCTGTCGTCGGGCTCTGGGGCTTGAGCACCGGTACAGGCCTGGCCGGGCCGTGCATTAAAACGGCAGTGCCAGGGAGAGGTCCTACGAGGGGATCCTCATCTCTCACACCAAGCGGCCGTCTCTGACCCGCCGAGTCGAATCCCCCAGGCAGATGCGGACCCCACCCGTTGAGAAGTGTAGAAATATTTTCAGTTAATTATGAAAATGTGGCATGTCAAGGTAATTAATTGTAAACACTGGGCTACACCAGAACACACTCTTGAGGGGGCAGTAGTCTATTTACATACACATTGGTCACAACACTTTGTATGTGTCTAATTTTATTTGTATGGCAATTTGTAATACAGTAGTAGTACAAATACATGCATTTTCTTTTTAAAGTTTATTTTTTTATTCATTTATATGTGCATTCAGCCTTCCCAGCACCAGAGCACCCATGTGTTCTATTTCCTGGAGTACTTTCTGTGAACGTTTAATATTTCCGCGGCTGGGTTTACATTGTAGTTAATGAAAAGCCTGGTGCATTTAAAGCCTCATCCACACTGGGAACGTCAGTAGCGCGTGGCGGCTGCGTTACCTGTTGTTTTTATTTATTATTAGAATCACGCGCGTCTCAGCTGCTTCTCTTCTAGAGAATAGAGGTCTCGCCTATTTTTGCCGCGTGCCGCCGCGGTTCACAGCAGCAACAGACAGTGAAAGTGATCTATTGACTGTATATTGACATCATACCAGCAAGATTACTACAGTTACGATGTCTATAGAATATGTTACGGAGATGGAAAAAAGTAAAGACTTATTTTTAAATCATCACTTTCTGCTTTCATTTCAAAATAAAAGCCCTCAAGTGTTTTTTCTGTGGACAGAATTCCTTCATTTGTTAACACAAGGCTTTTATTCTGAAATATGTGCCGGATAGTGTTCTAGAACATGCAGTGACTTGGAGAGCTCCATGAATGAATATAGTACGGGTTTTTAATTGTCGATTATTACTATTATTTACAAATTACCACGTTTCTTAACTTTTCTCTGTCTAAAATAAATATAAATGATTTTTATAATGAAATGAAATGGCCATTAAAAGGCAAACTCTATGTAGAAAAGAAAGAGCTGACAGCAGCTGCAGCAGCAGAAACGCAGCTGGTGTGAACACCCGACGCGTGAATCACGCAGTCGCCACGCGCTCCTGTCGTTCCCTGTATGTTCTGGGCGTAACACGTCAAGGGGCATGCCAGAGCGTCGGTATTTGATGCACCGGGAATGGGAACGGGTCAGACAGACAAATACAACATGAAACCACATAACATGGCGGCCAGGCTTTTAGTCCATTGTGTATGCGTCAGTATGAACGTGCATGTGGATATTTCTAAGAGTGAATGAGAGAGAGAGACTACGAAAGGCATGATGGAGAGTCATGAGACATGAAACAGATGAGATGGCAGGAAGCATCACACGGTCTCCAGCAGTGATCAAAGCCAAGGAGAGGAATGCATTACAGCTAATAAGCACTGCAGGAGGGTCCTCTCCTCTCAGCCCCGTGAATATATGACACCTCACTATTAGACACTTTGCTAAGCTCACACCAGACAGAAATGAAGGAGAGACAGGGATGGAGACATAAGGAGAGAGATATTCAGAGGAGAAGAGAGGAACTAATTCAGTTCCTCTAAGACACAATGCCCAAATCAAATCTGTTTTGTCTTTTAATGATTAGAACAGAATTATTCATGTTTTTTTTTGTTTCATCTGGTCTGTAGTAATTCCTTGCTTTCTTGCCTTTGCCTTTGGCAGCTCGGTCTAGTCGGTGCAAAATGCTTATTATACGGCTTTTGTCTTAATCCAATCACATACAATAGGTTCTTCATTATGTCAGTTCTGGCCTCAAAGGGGCTGGAGATAGCATTTCTTTCTGACACGTTATTACACAGTCTCAGACATTAGGTGTGAATTCCTATCAAACAAATGTACTGTGTGAACAGCTCTATGGTAGCCCAAGCATTCCCCTTTCTTTGACGTCCACTCAACCTTGAAAATGTCACCATAAAGTTGTGTTTGTGTTTTTGCTCATCTCCCGATTCAATACTATCACGATATTTGGGTGCCGATACGATATGTATTGCGATTTTTAATTATTGCGATTCAATATTTTTATTTATTACAATTTTTGCTAACTTTTTTAACACTACACAACAGGAAAAAGTTGAATCACACACTTCTAGGGACTTCTACTTTGGAAAATATCAAAATGAATACAGTAAGAATGTTTGATTTTCAGCATGTATGTAGTCAGAGATGTCCTGAAGTCAAATATATCAGTCATTCTCAGGCATTATTTATTAAATATTTTCCAGCAACCCAGAAATAAAAAGAATGAAGACATTTCCCTCACAAATAACTTAAATGGCACACAGATATACTATAAGCTTTATCAGTCAGGTAGACTAGCACGTCCCATTGAGGAATATGTCAAGAAGACAATAATACTTCACAATCTAGAGGAATGAAATGTCTAAAAAAGGTATTCTATTGTTGAACCTGCAGGAGACTTGTGAAAATGTGTGTGTGTGTGTGTGTGTGTGTGTGTGTGACGTTAATGTCCCATATTGTAAAAAGTGAGATTTTTATGTTTTTTTTTTTTATTGTTAAGCAGGTTTAAGTGCTATATAATATACGACCAATCCATGGAGAAATACATGCCAGCCTGTATTCAGAAACTGTGCCTTTGAAACAAGCTGTCAGGATGACAATTCTGTCCATTTGTGATGTCACAAAAATACAGTATAATATGGGACCTTTAAGCTCTTTGATTTTTGTTTTGTGTAAACAAGCGTGTGCATGGAGTTTACTCTGAGTTTTTACATGCTAACAAGCTCATCGCCAACATGTTTTTTGGCACCGTATTGACAGTTCCAGGCATATCTACAGCCAAAGTAGAAGTAGTAGAAAAGAAAAAGAAAAAAAGGTGACTGGTGGAAGCCAAATGGTGCTTCTCAGTGGGCTGGCAACATTGTTGTTTTAATAGACTTTGATTGTGTTTTGATATTCCTGAGCTGCTGAAGTGATGGATCCAGGGAATAACTAATCCTTCTCTAATGATGATGGTGTTTTAATGAAAGCTTAATGACACTCTTAACACCCTGGTGTACTTACTGTCAGTGTCTGCCAAAAACAGAGAAAGATGAGGAGAGGAAGAAGAAGAAGAGAGACAAGTTGTTTAAAGAGAGACATGACTGCAGACAAGTTGGGGTGAAGAGCATTGAAGTGCCCTCTCAAACCTCCAAATCCACAGACACCACTATCATTGGCAGTGCTTTACCTCCCATGCAGTCCAACTCTGACCACACTAACCAGTCACTTCAAAGAGTTAAGTGCTAACCTGATGTTAGGCTCATTATAAGCCACCGAAATGAAGAATTCCAATACGTTATCTCCGTGGCCTGGGAAGGTTCAGTCGATATGTGTCAACATCCTCCTCGCAAGTCTCAAACTGGTGATGTCATGGGGTATAAAGTCTGGAGTTGCTCCATAAACGATGAATTTTGTTTTCTTTTTTATACACAAGTGAGCTTCATTCAGTGTTCTCAGTTGTGAAACAGAAAATGTTCCCATAATATAGTCAGAACATTCCCCTGGGTGCTCTCAGTGTCATCTAGAACATTTTTCTCGATTCATTGTCTAAGGAGCAGCTCCACACTTTATACTTAATGACATCACACGTTTCAGTTTTAGCGCTCTGTTTTTTTTTGGATTTGGGAGAGAGTTGATCATGTTTACTTGTATTTTATACTTAAAGCTATGGTTGGGAGTGTTACAACATTTTTTTGTGTTCTCTTTACATCCCGACAGCAATCAATAAATTAAAAAAAACAATAATTAAATCCGATGATTGGACGGCCTACCTGCCTGCGTGCAACCAACCTGTGCACTCATTGCGCATCAGCTAAGTCTTCCAAAAGCTGCTAGCTTGACAGCTGAGTACTAACAATAGCCAAGTTCATTGTTACGTAACTTCAGGACTTCGCTAATGCCAGTTACGTAACAAACATCGTTATTTTACGTCACTTATTTTAAACCACGATCTTTTCTTAAGCCTAACCACATAGTTTTGTTGCGTAAGTAAACCTAAATACTAAGTCAACCAATGTTGAAAGTTTATTTTGAAAAGACTAAGCATGTAACAAGCGGACACTTGACATACCGTCCCTTAGTCCAAAACTGATGCTAGAGGGGTACCTAGAGCATCATAGTTTAAGCCTAGGGCCACTGACCAAGCGTCGTTGTGGGGGGTTGAAGCTCAACGATCGCCTTGGATTTACTCATGTACATTTACTTGAAAAGTAATTCCGACGTAAAAAAGGATAAAACAAAAATCTTTATTCCACAGTTTCGTAGTATCTTCTTACAGGCGTATTCAAAGCTAAGTTCACCTAATTAGCAAACTGTACTACGGTAAGAAAACCGTGTGGCTCGGTCCTTAACTTAAGCCTCAACTGAACAAAACCACTGTTTTTACCTCAATGAGCACAAGAAGCCTATTTCTCTCAAAGCGACGGTAACCTACTTACCGGTCTAACAGTGAGATCATGTCGGTTGGTTTGTTATTGGTCAACAGCGCAAATATCAATGTGACAAAGCTCACCAAAGATGAACTGGATGCAAAAAAACATATGTGCAGATTTATTTTGCCTCCTTTAAAGAATCTGCTGGTAACACCAATTCCATTAAAATTGTGTCAATGCAAACTTTCACCGTTTGAAATGATGATGTGACTGGGACTTAAGACTGCGCTAAAGATCTTCAAACTTAAACACTCCATCCAAAATCTATCGCTTCACCCATCCCCTCACATGTTTCCCCTTGAGATTTCTTTGACCACTTTAAAGGGATAATCCATTTATCTGCCATTGGTCCAACGCTCAGTCAGTTGTTTAGTATGTACACAAACCACAATACACTTTTTTTTGTATAGGTAATTCATTGGGTCCGTGTAACAACAAAACAAAAGCCAATTTAAGAAAGTGATTAAAAAAAAAGCTATAAAGATTATGGATGAGCAGCAGACTCAGACTGTGTTTGAATGTTTCCTTTTGAGAATTCAAACGTTTCCTTTCAGTATGTGCAATGAAGTCACTTAATTTGCCCTCCAACAATTCTTTTGCGTTATGTTTTTTAAAATGATCATTATATTTAATTCATTGGTCCTATCTGTTGTTGTTTTTTAAATTTTAGTTATTGTTTTACTGCTGCTGTGTATTACTTTTTTTCTGATAAATATTTAACTACTGGTTTTGATGCATCGTTTTTGCCACGCTGCAAGCCACATTTCCAATGCAGGACAAAGACTGGACTGTATATTGTATGTTCAAAGCATTCATAGTTACAACTGCAACAGATGCACTTCTTTTTTGTTCTAAAACACTTCAAGCTAACCTGGTTACCCTGTGCTATGCATTTCATTGGGTTGTTTTTGTTAAAGTTAGGGTTTACTCGGCTACACAGGTTATCTCATTTAATTTGCTACGTGACTCAGTTGATCCAAGGACCCAGTCATTTTTAGGAAAGGGAAATCCAAAGCAATCCATTTATAAAGAAATTAGCTAATAACGGACAAGCGATTGTGTCATTTTAAATGGCCTGTGTGTGTGTGTAAGAGCGACACGTAAAACTATATTACATCTTATTTGCTCTTACATTAAGACACTGTTAAAAAAGGACATTTTCTGAGAGTAAGAAAAATATGTCATCCTTATTTAAGCGCATATCTCTAAGTGCTTATAATGCAAAGGATGAAAGAGAAGCAACGTGCGGTCTGAGGTCTACTTTCTAATGGCATGAGGAAAAGAAAACGAGGTATGAAAGCCAGGCAGAAGTCATCAGATGTCAACAGCATGCATTATTCAGACTGTAGAGATGTTAATAAAGAGGTCATGGCACCAAAATTACTTTCTTTCACCAGGAAATGAAGAGAGAGCACCAACACCCCAGAGTTACACACACAGCTGTACACATACACTACATATACTACACATACATATGGATACACGGGTCACGCCACTCGCAATTGCTTTCACCTGACAGTGTGTGAATATGGCAAGCCTTGGCAGCGTGCTGTGCAGTGTAACCTCAAGAGAAGTCAGGTTAAGGCAGAATTAGTCTGACACAATTTCCATGGTGATACGGAAGAACATATGTGGGAATACTGATTCAAATGGTAAAAAATCTTGCCTTTGCATTATACATCAGAAATGAACCGAAACCAGAAAATGGCCCTGCATGCGCTGACTTTTATTCTTGTGATGTTGGAACACATTCTGAATAAACATACAGTATGCATGAACTGTATGCACAGTGTGTCTGTACTGGTAATATCCAGCAGATCATTACCACATTTCAATCAGGAGAGACTCCATTGATGATAAGACGATTCGATAGTTTTATCAAGTTTTCTTTCCTCAAATTGATTTTTTTAAATGTGTGAACAATCTCGCCCGAGCTCTACTTTGTCCATATGTCACAAAAATGAATAGAAATAGAATAGCCACTAGGGGATCAACAAATGGTAACTGGAGAGTGGCACAGCGCAAAACAACCTTCGGTCAGTCATCTTTTTCAGTAAAAGGAACAAATTTCTAATTAGGTTCTTGAATATGAGGTCCTGTCCGTCTAAGTCAGAGACTTGTATGGCACTGTATTGAATTAAACCACAAACAAAGCAAGGAGTGGTGTAATGCTGTTTCGCAAGAGGGCACCACTGCAGTGCAATTCTGGGGGTGGGGCTTTAATCCCTGCAGCCACGACAAGTGGCTATACTGTATGGACTATCTTGCCGTATAGGTTCACAGTTAAAAGAGTCTGACCCACTGCAGTTGGTGTGTAAGCCGGAGGGAAGACATGCTCGGCTAGTGGCTTCAACTCAGAGTGGCTCTTCTAAAGCTGCTTAAGGAGAGGGGGAGAGAGAGAGAGAGAGAGAGAGAGAGAGATAAAAAGACATAATGACACTGATAGACAGGGGAAATGAGTCAGAGAGGGATAAACACACACTGTTTGATTTGACAGACTTTGTTCAACCCCAAGAGGGAAAGTCTCTTTCCCAATATAAGTCTATGGGAAAAAAGTCTTTTGGGCTCAATGGCATCACGTGACAGACCCGGAAGTTGTAAACCAATGGTTTGGCCACTATGAAAACTAGAATGGCACTCAGAGAGCGCAGACCTCCACCAGGCTGCCCAAGTACGATTGCAGCTTGCTCCATCATCCACGTGTATTTTTGTTTATGTTGAGATCAGCTGAATGTAGCGGAGCTTCATAAAACACTTCATTCAAACTGGACAGAAACAAAATAAAACTCACCTAAACCATCGTTGATACTCTTTCCAACAATCACAGAGTGTGCTTTGGTCCAACTCAACTGTAATTTCACCGAGTTTAATGTGAGAAAACGCCAAATCTAGATCTAGATTCGCCGTTTTCTCACATTAAACTCGCTTTTTCTCATTTTGTCACATTGAACTAGGCTCTCTCTTTGTCTCTCTCTCTGAAAGAAAGAGGCGGGGACATGAGTCGTCATCGCGTCATCAGTTACACTGCGCATGTGTTATACCCAGAGGTCTTAATGTTCTGGCTGATTGGAATCCTTAAAAAAAATCCTGCATGCGGATCATGATCCAAATCGCTACCAAAATCGAATGGATTGTTCATTGTGCCACATCCCACCCTTCCAAAAAAATTGATTCAAATCCATCGCAGAATTTTGGAGTAATCCTCCTAACAGACAAACAAACAAACAAACGGCGGTGAAAACATAACCTCCTTCCTAGGCCTTTGGCCTTGGCGAAGCACTTCTCTGAGGATTCTTTCAAAAAATAACCTTCAGGGAACGTTTCCTTTTTTGTCATAAAATGTACAATTGTTATAATATGAGAGCTTATCTGCTGTACTGGAAAGCAAGGAAAGGAGAGGAGAGGAGAGGGAAATGTCTTTGACAGCCGTCACTCCGTCAGTAATCCTCTCCTTCCCCATTGCACATTCAAATAGGAACAACAGGAGAGGGCTGCACAGTTGTGGTCACA
Source organism: Sebastiscus tertius (assembly GCA_916701665.1). Lineage (NCBI taxonomy): Eukaryota > Metazoa > Chordata > Actinopteri > Perciformes > Sebastidae > Sebastiscus > Sebastiscus tertius. The sequence goes on along the minus strand of CAKAOH010037887.1, from coordinate 23,993 downwards.
ACAAATCTTGATTGGGTAAAACACTTTTGTATTTGGCCAGACTTAAGTGTCTTTTTCATCCCCAAATGAGCTGCAAGAGAGCAAGGGGCCAGAAACGATGGAGTCAGAGAGAGAGAAAGTGGGAATGGAATACAGCTTAATTGGCCAGAAGAGGCAACTGCAGTGAAGATAGAGGGTTTGGTTACTAATTCTGCCTCAATGCTTATTGCCATTCAATCTGGCTTACTTTGTGGGGCGAGAAGACTAAACCCCATGAAGGAAAAAAAAACAGACTTGTTATAGGCAGCTGAACAGAAAAAAAAGGAGAACAACGGCTCCAGAGAGAAATTCAGAGAATATCAAGTACAAAATCCAATCCATTGTTCCCGTATTCATGTCATCTCTGCTCGTCTCATTCTGTCACATGATCCCGTCTTTTTCCACCGCTGGGAAAAATACCCGGACCTGGCCTATCAAACGTGTTTTTATAACTCAACATACTGTGTCTGACACAAATCTACAACTTTGTTCAACAGTTGATAACAATGAATGAATCATTACCAAATCTCAGTATCATTTATAAATATTTAATATAAGTGCTTCAACAGCGACACCTGCAAGTAAGGCATGAAACCACTTTCATGCCTTACCTGCAGGTGTCGCTGTTGGGTGGGGGCAGAGGAGGACAAGGTCCTGCTGTCCTCCCTTGAGGCGGGACCTCTTCTATCAATTAAATGTATTTCATTTTTTTCATGCTTATCTGTGATTGGCCAACACGCATCAAATGACGTTCCAAGGGAGGTTATCCTCCCTTAGCTTGTTACCAATCAACAAGATTGACAGCGGGTTGGTCCAATGGTGATGTCCAATTGTCATCTTCAGTCTCTACCACTGTATTGTACGTGATGAACTGGCAGTAAAGTATCAGAACAGAAGCATTATATAACATACAAATTGTGAACAACTTTTAAACACATAAAACAAATACTTTTAATTTAGGCCTTTTTATGTTGCTGTAGCTAGCTACTAGTGTTAGCCAACGCAACAGTTAGCCTGTTTTAGCAGCCCTGAAAAACCTGATGCAGCAGTCTGTCGCCCATACCGGGTCTAGTCCGGAAGTACCGTGCGTCTGACCGCTGCACGTCACCTTAGTTCCGCCGTGGGTCAGCTGAGCGAGGGTCGAGTATGCCTGGGGCTCAATGCTCGGGGCTCGCTGCTCGGGCCTCGCCGTCATCTGTCCGTGGGCTGGACCCACAGCGGAGCTACGGAGACATGCGGCGGCCCGACGTGCTGCTCTGGATCATGGTGTGAGAAACGGACTGCCGTACGGGCCGCAGCTTACAAACAGGCCTCTAGTGACACATTACACACACAATTTGTATTCCCACCCTGAGGCTGCAGTGATTGTTTTTAAGAAATCTTGTAAGCCATTGTTTTACTGCTTAATTTTTCATTTTACATAAGAAAGTAGAGATAAGTAGCTAACCAGTGCAGTAATAATTATAATATTAATTGATATAACACTTGTCAAACTTAAGCGCAAAGTGCTCCCCCCCCCTCCTATATGACATTAGGAACATGAGAGCACATACTGTATGTCAAGCAGCACTGAGCTCAAACATAAAATGGAGGTGCAAGTGCAAAATAAGAGAAATAACTTAATAAAATAACACAACACCGTGGGTTGGTTTTCCTCCTGTCCTCCCCAAGTTCTTGAATCACCAGCTGCCACTGGTCCATACAGCACCGATCACATTGGGTCTAAGCACATTTGATCAGTATAGTAAAAAGACAAGTATGAAAACCATCAACATATAAAATAGCAACAGCAATGACATTTTTTATTTTCTAGAATTAGCTCAGGAAGTCCCACCATTCCAGGAGGCTTCAAATCTGCCTTCAAAGACACATTGTAGTAAAACAACAAATAGTTTTGATGTTTTCATGAAATGAAACGTCTTTCAGAGACATACATTTTAAGCAATGGCCTACATCAATCCTTAAAGTTCTTGCTCCGGCGTTGTGTATCTTTTTTGGGAGAAAAATTCTCAAAAAAAGACTGCAACTGTCTGGGTCTGAGAACAGCTGATGGTGCCCCTAAATGGAACCTTTTTTTTTTCTTAATGTGTTCTCCCATGAAGGACAACATCATTATGGAGAACAGTTGTATTCGAGTGTAACGAGTGCGAGCTGCAATTATACAAAAGTATAAATAATTGCCAGGTTAACCGTGTGTTATATCTTTTTTATAAATAAATATATATTTTTTTATCATTCTACCTGCTGAAGCAGATTCCTTTTAGGCAAACCTATTTCCAGCTCTCTCCTGGGCATAGCGAGGCAGTGAGACACAGATGTTCAAATTTCCCACTGGACTCTATTCTTACACACACACGCACTTCGAAATGGCACACAAAAACTCTCTTCGGGGTGGAGAAATTGTCTTGAGAATGGCAATAATTATGCCAATGCAATTAAGCAAACACGCTCCACATAAGCCACATCTCAATTTGTCACCTGGTTAAATCTGAAAAAATCAACGGTGCTGAGGCTGCTGGGCTCTGTAACCACCATTTAAACCATCCCTTCCAAAGTGAGCCTGACAGCCCGGACACACCAGGAACGTCAGGGGCGTGTGGCGGCTACGTTAACAGGTTAGGGCAGCCACACTGCCCGCGTGAGACGCGTGTCACTCAGCTGCGTCTCTTCTAGAGAATTGATGTCTCGCCTATTTTTGATGCGTGTGTCTCACAGCAGCAACAGACAGTGAAAGTGATCTATTGACTGTATATTAACATCATATCAGCTACATTACTACAGTTTTGATGTCTAGACATCTGTAGAATATGTCACAGACAGTGAAGGTGATCTATTGACTGTATATTGACATCATACCAGCAAGATTACTACAGTTTACTTGTTTAGACATCTGTAGAATAAAAAAAAGTAAAGACTTATTTTTAAATCAACACCTCCTGCTTTCATTTCAAAATAAAAGCCCTCAAGCATTTTTTCTGTGGACAGAGTTCCTTCATTTGTTAACACGAGGCTTTTATTCTAAAATATGAGCAGTCAGTGCTGTGGAATATGCAGTGACTTGGAGAGCTCCATGAATGAATATAGTACTGAGTTTTAATTGTGAATTATTACTATTATTTACAAATTACCACACGTTTCATAACCTTTCTCTGTCTAAAATAAATATAAATGATATTTATAATGAAATGAAATGGCCATCAAAAGGCAAACTCTATGTAGAAAGTAAGGGCTGACAGCAGCAGTTGCAGCAGCAGAAACGCAGCTGGTGTGAACGCCCGACGCGTGAATCACGCAGCCGCCACGCGCTCCTGACGTTCCTGGTGTGTCCGAGGCTTGAGATGCTGAGTTGAAGTCCGTGAATGCTTTGGGCGAGAAATACACTGGAGAACTCAATTATGCAAGAGTGTAGTGGATTCAAACCGCAGTATGGTGTTGATTTTGATTAGCAATTTAACTTTGACAATACTTTAACAGTTAAAAAAAGAAGAAGAAATGAGAACAGAAAATGAGAGTGAAAATGTGTTTGCACACATTTCCTTTGGTAAATGGAGTAAACAGGAAAAAGGGAGTGTAGAACTTTGATCACTTGTACTTTCTACCTCTCTCGCTGCCTTTTCTTCTACGGTACATCTTTCTCCCTCCGCCTCTCTCGCTGGGATACAGTGTGTGACAATACAAACACCTCATTCTGTCACTGTCGCCGTGCTAACAGGCTCATTGGACTGCCTTGTTATCCAACTCAAACAGTGAGACCCGAAGAATCCACGGCGCATTTCCATAATGTTATTGACCGAGTGCCGAGACGCGACGGCGCCTGGAAATATAAGTACACACCCCGTGTTATTTGCATGTCTATTACCTCAGAAAAACTGCGGCTCTCGACATGAGGGAAGGAGAGCCAATTTGAAGCTCCGCTGCACATCCAACATCCCCCAACCACCCACACACACAACCCCCTCCTAACACACCAGAATCATGGCAAAAAAAAAAAACTTGAGAGCAAAGCATTTTGGAAGTCAGGAAGTGGTGTAATGAAGGCCAACTGTGTCCTTTAGTGGGTTAAACAGACACACTTGACATGCATGATGGATCAGCCGTGAAATAGGCTGGAAGGCAAAGTTCAGCAAAGCCGGTGTGACAGGAATTTCAAACAGGATGCACCTGTCTATCTTTCCCCAACATGATGTCAGGCACCTCCAGTGGTGTTTAGATTGTAAAGGGAAGATAATAGGATCGTGTATGACACAGGTGGCAGATTTAGCTGTTGTGACAGTACAGGAGGATTATGCCACAGAGTCTGAGGATGTGAGGGGGGATCCTGGTGGCTCAGCTGAGCTGAGGGGATGTACACGATGTGTACTTGTGGCATGATTAAAAACACAGATTATAGTGTGTATTTATAGCTCAGGTGCCTTGCTCTTCCATTCGAGCTACAGAGGATACGCTGCAAGAAAAAAAAGACCTCAAAAACGCCTCGCACTTACTCTGTTCTTACTCTCTTATATTCACACAGTTAAAATCCAAGTTTAGTATGCACTTTGTGGAAAACTTTTAATTTGCCTCGGTAAATACCTACTGATGACATCGTCAGGGTGTATTTGGGCTTGGAGAATACAGAAAGACTGTGTTACAACCCGGAGGTGTGACCCTCCTGTGATGTTGGGTGTAGTCAGAGGTTTGAGTCTACCCATACTGTTGTCTTAAAGGACCAGCGTGTAGGTTTTTAGGGTAATCTATTGGCAGAAATGGAACATAATATTCATAACTATGTTTTCACGAGTGTATAATCACCTGAAGAATTGTTGTGTTTTTGTTAGCTTAGAATGAGCCCTTCATATTTACATTGGGAGTGGGTCCTTTTCACGGAGTCTGCCATGTTGCACCACCATGTTTCTACTTCTAGTAGCCCAGAATGGACAAACTAAACTGTCTCTAGAGAGGGCCGTTCATGTTTTTTATTGTAACCTGAAGGCCACCGTAGTTCTCCGAAATGCTCGGGAAGGGATGGGTGAACGGAGGGGTTATTCAGTTGGCTGCAATCTGCAACCTCACCGCTAGATGCCACTAAATCCTACACAATGCTCCTTTAAAGTGGCAGTAGGCAGTATATTTTTGGCATCATTGGGCAAAAATTCCATAATAACCTTTCAGTATATTGTAATTCAAGTGTTCTGAGAGAAAACTAGACTTCTGCTCCTCCTCATGGCTCTGTTTTCAGGCTTTAAAAAATATTTGACTTTGACCAATCACAGGTCATTTCATTGAGAGAGCGTTCTTTTTGGCTGCTCTCCGGTCATGTGTGACCAAGGTGCCAACCTGCTCATCAGCCTTCAGGAGCAATTTGGGGTTCAGTATCTTGCCCAAAGACACTTCGACATGCTACCTGGAGGAGCCGGGTATCCAAACACCAACCTTCCAATTAGTGGACAACCCGCTCTACCTCTAAGCCACAGCCTCCTTCTCCATACACTGGCTGTTTGGGATGAATAAACAAGGACTGCACCCAGAGTAGACTTTAAAGCCCCTATGTGCATAGGCTTTGGGCCCGGGGATAGCTGTACCCTTTGTCCTCGCCTGACGGTGGTCCTGGTAATAGAAAGTAGTAATATAAAGAGCAACAAAGGTTGTGGTGGACTAATGGGTCAATCTTTGGACATCTGGGTGCTAATAGCATCTGCCTTATTTTTGTATCAGTCTACACATTTATTTTTAGGAAAATCCTACTCATTGTCCCTTTAACCATCCTAAATGTCACCTTGAACCATTTATAACGTAACCTAACATAGTTTGATACTGTAAGAGATTCTATGTAAATCATTACCTGTGTGTAGTGACATTACAGACGGTATACATCCTTTGACTGAGCCACCTTAGTGAAAAAAAGCTTAAATAGCTTCATCCAGGCTCAACGGAGCTGCTCACGGTGAGGCATTTGTCTTCCCACAGTATTTTGAGCCTGTCTCATACACAATGTATGAAACTTTAAATTCCGTGAGCACCCACTGTTTCACAAATGTTGGAAGTCGACAGAATAATATCATCATTCCGGCTTTGATTTCCATCCGGTTTTGTAACATAACTCCGCTGCGACCATTGTGAACGTGTCATCGTCGTTTGGTATCCCTGCCGCAGACCTAATCCATCCCTATCTGCAAGCAGACATTAATAAATCATAAGGAGAAGCTTTCAGAAGCTTTAACCTCCATGCATAATTCAGACCGCACTGATGCTAATGCTACAGCTGCAGCTCCCACACTCGACTGTTCAGTAGTGTCCCACTAAACAGCCAATTAACTGTAATGAATCCAGCAAAGTCCAACTCTCAGCAAAATGAACAGAGAAAGTACTTTCCCCCCCGAAAACTGTGTGAGCTAAATTCCTGATGAGAACTCACTAAAAAGTTTGTTTTCACCTTGAAACAAGATGGGAGGTCAGGCGGCGTTGTGTGATAGTTTCGCTTCATACTGGATACCCTCACTTTGTTCAGGCTGAGAACTGTGTGGGCTAAATCCAGTTGTGATCTCGAATAAATTGCCTTCACATTGGAGCAATGTGTTGTAAAGTTAGACTTGATAGGATACTAACTGCTATTCACTTTGAGATTGTTGCTGCATATCACTTGAAAAACAGTGTTACGATGATAAAAGAGTGGAGCAGGAAGGATAAGGTTATGTGTTATTTCACCAGCGATGTTCAAGCAGCCTGCAATAAAACATTTCCCTTCATGGATGATGCAAACCAAACTCCCCACTCTCTATGCAACACTGTATGATCATAACTCCAACCTAAAAGTGAATCATAGGTTGAGTTCAAACCTCAGTTTCATGGAACATAAATATCTGAAGTCCCTTAAAGGTCCCATATCATGCTCATTTTCAGGCTCATACTTGTATTTTGTGTTTCTGCTAGAACATGTTTACATGCTGTAATGTTAAAAAAACACTTTATTTTTCTCATACCGTCTGCTTGAATATACCTGTATTTACCCTCTATCTGAAACGCTTCGTTTTAGTACATTTCAACGGAATTGCGTTGCTAGGCAACAGTTTGGGTCTATGTTTACTTCCTGTCAACTGATGTTATTTACATACACTGCAACAGGAAATAAACTCGGACACATTTAGAATGTTTACGTTTAAAACTGTGTAATGGTCTAAATATTGTATATTTGTGACATCACAAATGGACAGAAATCCTAACGGCTTGTTTCAAAACACAATTTGTGAATACGGGCTGTGTGTATTTCTCCGTATATTGAGCATTTTGATAATTTAACAGTATTTATAAAGCACTTAAATCTGCTTTGTAATATAAACGACATGAAAACCTCCCTTTTTACAATATGGGACCTTTAAAGGCAGGGTCGGTAATCTTGAGAAATCACCAAGACGCTGGGTTTCAAAAAAAAAAAAAATATCCAACCTAAAAACCAAGCCCAGTGTAGCCAACATTTTTTCAATGGAAGTAGCTAACAGCAGTAGCGCCAAAAGTCCCTAAATCTACAAAGTTTCCAAGTCGGCATAACTGAACTCCCATCCCTTCAGGCCTCCCTCCAAAGTCACTCCCCCAACATTATCATAATGAACATAAACAACGAACATGGTTATTGTTATTACGCAGCGTAGACATAGCGGCACCGTGTTGCATCTCTCTGTTCCCCCCTGTAGAGGTAGATAAAAGAAAAACAAACACGGTACTCTGTGAAAAAAATAAAAAACAGTTGCAGAAATAGCTAATGTGTTCTTCCTTCACCAGAGCAAATAATAGTCGAGATACTCTAATTGCATACTGACATTCTTCAACTGTTATTCCATTCCACTATTCACATAACCACGGCTATGGTTGTCAATCTAAAGGGGAGAAATAGATGTCCTGTAGCAACCTGGTATTTAAATCAATATGCTAATGACGACATGTTCCATTAATTGGGTTCATTTGAATCCGGCATAGGTTTCCAAATAACCCAAGGGATCCCAGTGAAAAGACCCACCTGTCAGCCAGTTCAAAAATTAACACGGGGGAAATGGTTTGAACATTCTCTGTTTGGATACATCAGAGCAGCGCTCTCGGTGCTGCATGATAAAGGTTAACACTATTGTGCAATCGCAGCCATACACACACATCCAATGGTGTGTAATAGCAAAAGAGAGACCACGTACAGAGAGCAACCACGAAGCTGATGGCCAGCACTTCTCATTTGATAAACACAGCAAAAGGGGATACGGAAATAAATCTATGGAAAAAAAACACACACACACTTGTGGCAGCTGCATTCAAAGGACAGGGGGAAATTGCCTCACTGCCAGGGGCAATAAGTTGGCAAAAAATCACGAGGCCTCTGATAAGTAAAATGTGCCAGAGACAATTATTTTTCTCTTTTTCCACAAAGGGAGTTTATATTTCCCTCTTGCGTTCTGTTCTCCCATGAGTCTGGAACATGGCTTGTCTTTCAGGCAGACTGCCCCATTGTTATGATGGACAGAAACTTGTCCAAGATCAGCATCTGCACCACTAACAATGCATCACCCAAAGGGGCTCCTTCACACTCTTTCTTATCCGAATAGACTCAGTTCAATTTATTATTATTATTCACGATTTAGTTGTCAAGACTACAACCAAAGAAGTTTGAGTTTTACAGCTCGAATCTGAATAAGGCTACACTCTGACTGACAATGTAGCACATAGTCATTCGTTGCAATGCAGCCAGGTCGTCTACCTTACTACATTCATTCAGCAGGGCACTGCATTAGTTTATCAAATATATGCAGCCACATATTCCTGGTAGAATACATTGTGGAAGGAACTGTGTGACATTGTTGTATACTGTTTACCTCTAAATTGTCAAGGAAGGAATGGAAACAAAGCTGCTGTGAAACCTCCAGAGTTGCAAAACACAGCCTCGTATAAGGGTCAACTTTGGGGCAAAGTCTAGTAGGGGGTGGGCAATGTCACAAAATTATGTTTCAATTAAATGATGCATCATTAATAAACTCAGAAAAAATAGTTTTGAAACTTGTGTTTGGTGGATTATTTCTCTGTTGTTCCAATGCTAATGGGAATTGTATTTTACATCGTTGGAAAGCCTGTTTATTTACCTTCACAATGATGTCCAACTTGTAAGGATCATGCATTTGTGGGATGAGCAGCACAGCTGATTATATGGGTAGCGCCAATCCAATCCACCAAACAACTCAAAACAAGAGTCAATACCAACAGGAGAATACACTGTTTAGCACTGGCAGAGAATTTTGGCAAATTTTACTTGAGCGCTACCCACATAATCAGCTGTGCTGCTCATCCCACAAATGCATGATCCTTATAAGTTGGACATCATTGTGAAGGTAAATAAACAGGTTTTCCAATGATGTAAAATACAATGCCAATTAGCATTGTGACACCAGAGAAATAATCCACCAAACACAAATTTCCAAACTTTTTTTTCTGAGTTTATGCTAATACTGAATGTATTTTAATAGCCATCTAAAAATTTCAATGAGATTAGATTCAACTATATTGTCAGTGAGTAGCAAAAGTGCATATAGAGATATATAAAGGTAAACAAATGTACAACATCAATAATAGACCAATGGAGTAGTATATAAAGAAGGGATCTAACTATGATGTATAAAGAAATAAACAAAGCAAAATGTGAAGCAGCTATGATGTGTCAGTATATGATAGGTACAATATAGAGAAACCCTAATAAACAGTACGTACAATATGCACAATACTTGCCAAAAAAGTAGGCATTTCTCTTTTAATCTCTTAGTTTCGTGCATGTTATAACACAAGACAGTTTCAAAGTTTTCATACACACAACAGCGGCGAAGAAGCAGCGAGTGCAGCACTAGAAGAGTGTTTATGTTTCCAGATATCCCTGGTATCGATCCTTTCGACACTAGTAGTATCGATACTCAAAACAAGACTGTGTTAGCAACACTTTGGGGATTAATCTGCCCACCTCTAATCCATAAAACAGCAGCAGAGAAGCAGGAGACTGCAGTAGTGTTCATGTGATGTAATGTGAGATGGACCCTATTGATATGTACTCAAAACAAACCCCAAATGTCTTGGCATTTTGTAGTTCGCGGGAGTATTACTCAACATAGACTCTTCCTATTGGGATCACGTTTCATTTTCTCACCAGTACCCATACAAACATGCTTACACCATAACAGCTCATTGCTTTTTTAAGTGCTCTTTGTGGTTTAAGCTGCCGATGCAATGAAACAAAGAGACAGTTGACACCGACACTCTTTTTTTTTTAGACTTTCCTTTAATCTTAGCTTTTTGTCTTGTGATTATTGTGATTACTGAATAATTTCACTTCTTCCAGACTCCAATTAAACAATGAAAAAAGAAAAAAAAGAAAGCACTCTTAGATTTAACTGGTTACAACTGGTAAACTGACAAAATGAGCATAGGTTTGTTTTAGGGCTCACATGCCCAAACTGCTGTGTTTCAATATTAAGCTAATCTTTCCCTAACGTTGCCCAAAACAGGCTGTTCTCCTATTTATAGCTAAATCCATCCATCCATCCATCCATCCATCCATTCATTATCTGTAACCGCTTATCCTATTCAGGGTCGCGGGGGTGCTGGATCCGATCCCAGCTGACATTGGGCGAAGGCCAATTCAACAACCATTCACACTCACATTCACACCTACGAGCAATTTAGAGTCAACAATGAACCTAACCTGCATGTCTTTGGACTGTGGGAGGAAACCTGAGAACCCGGAGAAAACCCACGCTAACACAGGGAGAACATGCAAACTCCACACAGAAGATTCCCAAGCCAGATTCGAACCTGCGACCCTCTAGCTGTGAGGCGTAATGCACTATAATTGATATATATACCCACATAATCAATTCAGTCTACGTTGCCTTGGAAGGAGCCCCGAGGGGGGGTTTAGACGGAGCTCCTGAGGCGATGCTATTTTCAAAATATGCTAGCTTTCCAACATCGTCGACCCTACCTTTAAGTAACGCCACTTTCGTAGTTATTTTAACCCAAACCACCATCTTTTCCTAAACCTAACTAAGTAGTTTTGTTGCCTAAACACCACAGGGGCTTGTGCAGGCGCACTGTTGCTGGATATTATGAAAACGCACAGAAAATAAAAAAGCTTTTCGTAAGATATCATACAAATATATGACAATACATTACCCAAAGTGTTTTATTAGCCTAAACTACGAGCAGGATGCATGAGTTATGGTCTTCACAAGACTTGATCTTTTCATGCCCAACCTTGTTCCTATGAGTTCTGTGTGAAAATACAACTTTTCAGAGACATTGTTGGTTGACCAGACCATTTTTTTAGGACAGACAACATTTAGTGTGATCCCGGTGTGTGTGTTATTACCTCCGCCAAGGCCGAAAGCCTAAGAAGGAGGTTATGTTTTCACCAGCGTTGGTTTGTTTGTTGGTTTGTCTGTTACCAGGATTACGCCAAAAGTCCACGATGGATTTGAATGAATTTTTTTAGAGGGTTGGGGTGTGGCACAATGAACAATCCATTAAATTTTGGTGGCCTCTGGGTATAACACATGCGCAGTGTAACTGATGACGCGTTGATGACGCATGACGGCGTTTTTTCACATTAAACTTGGTGAAATTACAGTTGAGTTTAGACCAAAGCACACTTGGCGATTGTTGGAAAGAGTAACGACGGCGGTTTAGGTTAGTTTTATTTTGTTTCTGTCCAGTTTGAATGAAGTGTTTTACGATGCTCCCCCCCCCACCCCCAGGACAAATGTGTTCCTCAAATCAAGCTGTTCCATCTATTTTCTCCAAATTAAACCGCTAACCAAGCTGTTAAATACAATAAATCAAACAAAACAAAGTTTTCTAATCAGTCATTGTGTCCTCAAGCAGCGTATACTTTTCTGTTGGCACCGGTTCAGTTCTTTTACCAAGTGTCCCAGACAGTTACAGGGCAAGCTAGAATATCCGAGCTGTGGCATCTCTTTCAAGAGTAAATGAATGCTACAGCAGCATGGTGCGTATCAGACTAGATGAATGCTGGAGCAACGAGGAGTAAACCTGACAGTGAACACCTGCCGATGATATCCAACCAAACACTGTGAACCTCTGCAGGAATCTGCACACTTTTTTTTTCTATTTTCATTCATGCGGCGCTACACGTGACATTCAAATGCATGTAAGAAATATATGAAAAAACATATTATATGCACACACACACTTCTTCTTCCATCTTAACATTTTAATGCATGCAAAAAACACCAGATCTTCTTGAATACCCACATACACAGCCGACACCTACACACTGACATGCATATTCATACGTAACATGCTACATAAGAGAATTGGGAAGGATGTATGAGAAGGCTTTGATACGCTGTGGCTGTCTCAGCAGGCAGCGTACAACAAACACAGCGGTGATACAGCGCTACGAGGGAAGAGTCAAATTAACAAGCTGAGGAGGAGGAGAGGGTGGAGAGAGGAAGACAAACAAATAAGCTGAGAGGTGGGGGAAAAAAGTCAAGGGAATGTTATACAGAGCCCTGGCAAACAGTGGAATTACATTTACTCTAAACAGCTCTTTCACTGGCAGCATTTCCACTGGGGAGCAACTCCTGACAGCTTCGTGTGTCTTATTTTTGTGCTGTTGACATCACTGAGAACTGAGCATGTTTAAAGCTCTTTAAAACACCGAGGGATTGAAAGGTAGAAATCATTTCAACCTAAGCAAAACAGGTGCAATGCAACACAGCTTTTTAACAGTCACACAGAACAGCAGGAAATGTCTCAGTTCCGCAACGTAAGTGCACATGAAGTGTGGGAAAAATGGCCTATATTCCACTAAATTGCGGGGGATTGTTTTGTACCGGAGTCTGTGTGTGAAGTACAGCCTCACTCTGAAATGACTGAATGTGTCTCAGTGTGTTGAATTCACGTCGTCTTCCCTGTCTCCTGCCACCAGGAGACGCAGCGATGCTTCTTTTAACATACAAGTACAGCATGTCTGTGTGATAAGCCAGGCTTTAAACAACACAGCAGTATTGTCACATTGTAAAAACAAATGTTATATGTTTTGTAGTGCAGGGCTTTTAAGAACATCTCCTTGTAGAAATTGGCTTCATTTTAAATGTAAAGGTGCAGTTTACTTTAATGCACTAACGCAGTGTTTCTCAAAGGGGGCGTTCAGAGGACATCGGGGGGCGCTGGAAGCAATATATTTGTAAGGGGAGCGTTGAGGTGTTCTTGGGGGGCGTTTGAACGTTACACCAAAGATTCATGACAAGATGAGCTGAAACTTGCAACTCCTTGCAAAACAACGTGGTCTGCAACATTAGAAAAGCTGCCAGTTTACACCAATGCAACTAGATGAGATGGTGTATCATTTCCACAGCTACGACTCTTTACTTCAGTGTTTCTGTCAGCTTTCTGTAGCGCTGCTCCACATGCTGCCTTCACTGGAACCGGACGTCAGACTATCATCTCTATAAACTTTACCAACATGGCATTTACTGTGTCAAGTCAGGAAAATGGACGCTCTCTTCCTCGGTATTACCCGTGGAGGAAATTAAGAGTTTCTTCTTCTTGAAAGCATTAATTTCTCCCGAGGATTCACGGTGAACGCCATGTTATCGCCGTGGTTACAAATTTACAAGAGGGATGTTCCGCTGTCGGACTTCCAGTGAAAGCATCTTAGGGGAGACTCACAATTTTCATCGCCCTCTCCCGGTTTCCTCCCGGGGTCACAATTCTCCCGTATTTCTCCTGATTTATGTTAAAATGTTCAAAATGTTTTTCCTTTTTGTTATCTTAGTCTGTTTCTGGAACTGAACAGTGTGTAAAATCTTTATTGTTTCCACCCTGATAGCAACAGAGCTACACCAACTGTCGTTTCTCAGGGGAAGAGAGCAGTCTATGCTCGTGACACAGCGCAGTTTGAGCTCATGTTTAAGCTGAGCTCTCCACAGCGAGCAGCGCCTGAAGTTGAGCTTTGTTCAGTGCAGTGAAAAGCCGTCGCAGCTCGGTGCATGCCGAGCAAATAACGTGTTTCAGAGGTCAGTGGTGGCGTCGTCACGTTGTGTCTGAAAGGACCTTCAGTGAGTGAGAGAAGCCAGTTCCCTGCACTCATCCTCAGCTGGTCTTCTGACCACCCCCACCTCACATCTCAGCACCCATGGGTGCTAGGGCATTCAGCTGCACTGCTCCCAGGCTCTGGAACTCCCTCCCTCCACACATCCGACAGTCTGACACTATTACAACATTCAAGTTCACACCAGAGAGGCCAATTATTCAGTTTTCTTTCTTGGGAGTTAAAGGTAAAATTAAAAGTTTAACATAAAATGCTGTTGCAGTGAACTTATTATTTTGTTATTTTCATTATGTTAAAGTCACCAGAATGCAGGAAACACTAATTTTTCTTTGTTTGTGATACCTAATTAAAGTCTGAATGTCAAATTTCTAACCGTTGCAAAACTCATAAATATCTATTCTATTCACATGCTTTTTAAAATTATATAACACAGAATAATAATAATAAGAAGAAGAAGAAGAATATAATGAGAATATAAATAAATAATAATAATAATCAAAATGAATATAAGAAGACAATTAGTCTACATTTTATTTGATGGGGGTTGGTAAGGGACCTGGATAATGGATAGGGGCGCGCTAGCCCAAAAAAGGTTAAGAACCACTGCACTTACAGATCAAATTTCCATCTTGAAGTGAAGACTCATTTAAAGATCAAGTTGTAGAGAGGCAGCTGACTGATGTGTTGCGTGTTATGTAGATTTTAGTCAGGCCACAATTAGATCATGAGTGGTATGATATGTTCTCATACTTCCATCAATTATCAGACCTCTCAGCGTAACCTTATTTGGTTGAAGTAAACTAGTGCTCGATGTTGTGAATTAAACAAAAACGCTCGCTTAGGTTTAGGCAACAAAACCACTTAATTGAACTCATTCTCACTCCCAACTTGTCAAATACCGCCGCTCAGTCAGTGCCCCTCGGCATCGGAGACCAACACACGAGGTACCCCTCTTTGCGCTACTTTTGAACATCTCAGGGACAGCGTGTCAATATACGTTCGTTACATGCATAAGGTCCTTTCAAAATAAACTCCTGTTTTCACAGGAAGTTAAGTTTAGGCAACACAAGCAGTTGGTTAGGGTGGTTGACATTAATGACTCCACTGACTGACGTGACAAAATAAGTCAACGTAGTCAACTTTTAGTTTCACACAGGCCACAAACAGCGGTCTCCTGGTTACCTCCGCCAAGGCCAAGGGTCTTGGAAGGAGCTTATTGTTTCACCGGCATTGGTTTGTTGGTTTGTTTGTTGGTTTGTTGGTTTGTTTGTTTGTCTGTTATCAGTATTACTCCAAAAGTTTGTGATGGATTTGAATGAAAAGTTTTGGAGGGGTGGGTTGTGGCACAGTGAACAATCCATTAGATTTTGGTGGCGATCCGGATCATGATCCCGATTCAGGACTTTTAGGAATATGACCTTCCAAAAAAAAGTGGTCTCTTGGCTCAACTTGCCCCTGATGAGCAGTAAGCTGAGTGTAGGGAGAGGATAAGTTGAGCCACATAAGGGAGATCTAATCTATCAATCATACCTGTCTATCACTGAAGTGAGGTTGTCTCAAATTACCCCACCCCTGCCAACACTTGACTTGTATCATTCAGCAGTTTAGAGCTAAAGTCATGCTAACAGTATAGCCTCATATTGTTACTTCCTAAAACACGTGTGAGATCAAACCTGTCTGTAATTGTTCAGACACAATAATCATGAGTTCATGGACATAAACAAATAACTTTGAATGGCATAAATGAACATAAATGTGTTTACCACTTATTCCATGGGCCTCCCTTCTTCATCACAGGCTCAGTAAAATGGATGACTCTTCAAAAAAAATGTGACCAATTTTGTCCATGGTTGCCTAGAAACAAGGGGTTGCTCAACTTCCCCACAGCCTCAAATCACCCCATTCTCCCCCAACCGCAAAATATAGAAAAAAAATCTATTCCTGCTTCCTTTTAAATGGCTAACGTACTACTCACTGCCAAAGTTTGCCTGTTAAAATGTAATTATTCTGGCCTGTGTGCCATAAATCATTTTGTCTGATTTTGCGGGGACCCGGTGACAGGCATTAAGAATAACTACTGTATATAGAAAAAAAACACTCATCTCGCTGATGGTCTCGTTTGCTTATGTAGATCATATAGAGGCATCAGTATTAAATTGAGAAGGTTTCATAACCAGTTTAAAAGTTCCTCCTAGTAACTTTAAATTCACAGAATATATTTCCGAAATGAAAACATAGAGAGTTAACCTCGGCGGTCTCTGGCAGTTGAATAAAGTATGGTTGATATGAGTAATGAGGTGTCCTTCAATATCTTCTGTTCTCCTGAGCCGTATTAGTACAGGGGATCTGAGAGCATTGCGATAGGTGAGAGACCAGACAGCCAGCATCTCTCTCTCTCTCTCTCTCTCTCTCTCTTTCTCTCTCTTCCACTTACACACATCCTCCCACATACACGTTCACACACTCTTACACATGCTCACACAGCAGTCCAGACATCTGGTGAGGCTCTACTGGGTCTTGCCACTGTGGTACTGGGACTCTTACAAGGACTAAAGATACTTCAGCTGTAATGACACGTCCCCATTGGACAGACCGGGCAGGAAAAACAGGAAGTGGGGACAAGACTGAGGGTCGGAGAGGTCGTCCATCTTGGGAGGTTGATTTAAATACAGTAGAAGAGAGTCACAGAGATACAGAGAGATATAACGTCCTCTGTCTGTGGCCAAGGTAGGAAATGTGAGGACGTTTTTTCGGCATAGAGTGTCTGTTTCCGCACATAATATGGTGGAGACTGTTTCTAAATCCTGCTGAAAGGTAGCTTGTGCAGCTTTAATACAATCATGTTTTTCATTTTCTTTTCTTTCTTTTTTGGTTCATCATAGTGGGAAACGCTGTCTGACGACCAAGTGTGTGCAAATCATTTTTTATACTGTTCAATGCAAAAATGTTCCTGACTCCTCAGCCCCTCCCTAACTCTGAACTATATAGTCTTTCTGTTTCAATGAACACTTCTTTGTGTTCAATATTGTCAAAATATTGTTTTTGTTACAAAAACGGCAAGTTGCATTCCTTCTAATAACATAAATTAGTTGATTTACAACCAAAAAAGTACCTGCACATGAAGCATTGTCAAGAACAACAAAGTCGCAGTATAATAGTATTAATTGTATTAATTGTAGTTGAAATATAGCCTAGCTAGCGATGCATGATGTCGTCATTTTCTCCCAAAATAAAACCAATATTTGGAAATTTTAACAACTGTATTACTCCTTAATTATTACTTGATGTTACCAAATGTTATTTACCTGCAAGGATCTCCTTCTATAGAAGGTTTGGCAAGATATTCCTGCTGCTCGCATTTCTGGCCGTCCGGCGGCCAGCATAGTTTTGAGAAATTAGTGTTGCACTTACAACGGCTGGCCAGTAGGCATGATGCACTGTGGTCCACTGTAGCGACTGGCGTGCAACCACGTCATCAAAATCCATGCATATACATCAAAATACAAAACAGGCTTTTGAATAGCTGTCCACTGCGTGAAAAGGTTAAAGGTTGTAGTTCTATGAAATGTGGATAAACTGTGGTGATAGTAATATGTGTTACATGTTTTTGTGAATTGTAAAAGACCAAGTTTTCATCAGTATTACTATACTGTATGTGTTAAAGTGTTATATGCCATTTTTGTATAAGAGGCGTTATAACCACAACAACAACAGCAGGAGAGTTATAAGTACTTGGACAATGTATTCTCATATAGACAGATTATCTGCTAATCCTGTTTACACATGCTTGGTAGATTTGTGGAAAAAGGTGCTGTTGGAGGTGTTGAGGGGTGTGTGGTGTTGGGTTAGCCAACATAGGACATTTAGTCCTGATGAAGAGAATAAGAGCTGTGCTTCAAGTCTTAGCATTAAAGGGACAGTGTTTTTTTTTTTAAGTGTGGTTGTACAAGGTACTTATCCATAGCAGGTGTAGTACCTACAGTAGATGACAGTCGAAAGCACTATATTATATTGCTTTGCTCCGGTGTCGGTACTCCTGTCTGTAAGTCATACACCTACTATGGATAAGTACCTCATATCCCCTTTGTTGTGGACTAAACCAGGAAGCTCCTTGTCCCCTCTGTATTTGTGATATTCAAAGACATAATATCAAGGAGCAGCCACAATCTGGAGAGTTTTCTTTTTGGTTACATTAGCATGTGTTACCGTGTGAACTGCATAGATACTTTTATTATTATTATTTTTTTCACTTTTATTTAACAGATGACAGTGTAGAGGCAGACTGCAAATGGGTGGAGAAAGATGGGTATGACAGCAACAAGCCAATGTTGCTGTTTTGTCACAGCAAGCACAAAAACTTGTTAAGGAATTAAAGTAATAAAATAAAGCCTAAAATAAAACAAAAAGTATATAGTTGCTTTTGGTTATTACTTAAAGTGATAGTTCAGGTTTTTTGAAGTGGGGTTGTATGAGGTACTTATCCATAGTAGGTGTATTACTTACAGTAGATGACGGCCAACGTGCCCCCCAGCATTGAGAAGGAGATACATGTTTCTGTCGTCCCCGGACACAGAACTGTATTGCTTTGCTCCGGTGTCAGTACTCCTGTCTGTTTCTCGATGCTGGGGGCACGCCGGCCTTCATCTATTGTAAGTAATACACCTACTATGGATAAGAACCTCATACAACCCTAATTCAAAACACCCGAACTATCCCTTTAATATAGTTTACGACCCTGTTGTATTGTAAAAATTGATCAATGCAGCCAAAACAGACATTTTTACCAAACTTGAATAGGAAGGTAGATATCCATCCATCCATTATCTGTAACCGCTTATCCTATTCAGGGTCGCGGGGGGACTGGAGCCGATCCCAGTTGACATTGGGCGAAGGCGGGGTACACCCTGGACAGGTCTCCAGACTATCACAGGGCTGACACAGACAGACTCAACCATGAACTTAACCTGCATGTCTTTGGACTGTGGGAGGAAACCTGAGAACCCGGAGAAAACCCACGCTAACACGGAGAGAACATGCAACACTCCACACAGAAGGGCCCCAAACCGGGGTCAAACCTGTGATCCTCTTGTTGTGAGGCGACAGTGCCACTGCACCACCGTGCAGCCCGAAGATAGAAATAGATTTTAAAAATAAAACTTTTTACACTCACCAATGGCAGGGTCTCCTCCAGGGTTGAGAGTTACTCTGAAGGCTTGATACCAGGTGTGGCGGTCAGATTGAGCATCACATGGGTCAATGTAAAGCAGGACACCTCCAAAACCCAGCTCAGACAGTAGGGATAGCTGGCCACACACACACACACACACACACACACACACACACACACACACACACACACACACACACACACACACACACACACACACACACACACACACAAAAGGTACAATGAGTAACGTTTGACACCTACAATGCTTTAATGTGAGCAGGAAAAAAGACAGGGATTGCTCACATGACACACCAAAATGATTCAAAAACATTTCCACTTGAGAACATGCTGTTTTGAAACAAGCTGAAAAAGTGGTTAATATGTACCTGTTAGCAAAAAAACTGGCAATTTACACATAAGGGTATATCTCCAACAAATCACAAGGGGAATTTATGGCTCGTTAGTGGACAAATACTTCATTATGTTCACCATCTATAGTTGCCAACTGTCTATCTATTGACATTTTGTGCTGGGCAGGTAGAGTAGTCGGTTTATCACAGATCAAATTTGGCTGCTGGAAACAGCGTTGATGAAAGCAGTAAGACTGGATAGCAAATGAGTGGCCAAAATATTGTGCTGGACGAAAACAGGGCGAGCCACCGGCTGTAACGCAGCAGCTAGAAAGCTGTGATATCCAATCTCAGCCCTCTCCACTGCCAGACCCTCCATAAATGGAAGGCTGGCCCATGGGGGTGGGCCAACATGGAAAGGGCCGGGCCGGCATTGAGGTCCTTGAACGTATCACCCGTAACAACAAAAGTCATGTGGCAGTGGTCCATCCCTCCCATCTCCCATGTGGACATCGGGGGGAGGAGGAACACTGAAATGACCGAGCCTGGTCGTGAGGTTCGTGAACGCATCATTCCGCCGTAGCCCAACGCGTCCCGCTGCAGCGGCCATCACCAGAAGGGAAGTCCTGGTGAATCAAAGTTGCCGATGGGCTTCCGCGAGCTGTCGATGCGCCAGACACGAGGAAATGTCGTCGAGCTTTGGTGGCCGTAGCGGGGACTTGGACCAGCGTCAAGTTCAGACTGCGTTTCAATATGATCACAGCAGAGCATCACGTCGCAGTGTCGGAAGTGATCCCACCGCTATTGGCCTCGAATCTTAGGAATCGGCCTATATGCCATTGCAGTCTGCCCCGAGGCACTGGAAACAGGCGTCGTGAAGATCCACTCTGGAGATGAGGCCGGGTCACTGCCGAGGTTCTTGAGGTGGCGACTCCACTTCACATTACACAGTATATTGATCCATCCGGAAGATTTTATTTTATTTATATTACCCATTCCAAAATATACATTATATTTTTGGTGGACTAACTGTGGAAGATGTAGACTACTGTATAGCAATGGTTTTGCAAGGGTCACATTTTCAGTGATGCTTCTCTGTGTGAGAAGAAGTGCGGTGTGTGTGTGTGTTTGTTTGTTAGCAAATGAATATTAGTGTGAGAGCAGTGACATTTCTGTCTTTTTTTCTGCACTGTACTTCCCAGAGATCACCTGTCAGTCAAACAGTGTGTCAGTACTGTGATGTTGTTTTTCTCAGATTTTTACCTCACAACTGGCTATATGTTGAATGATTACTATTCTACTACTTTACTATTAATCAGTGAGAAGTACTGACTTCCATTCTCTTGTTGAAGTACGTTTGTTGTTCACATGACTGGTTTGTTTTCCACATTACTGGTAATAATAGAGAATAGCTGCTGGGTGGGAGGGCGGTGTCACAGTCGAGAGCAGTATTTCATTGTTGTCCATGGGAAATGTAGCGTCCTTGTTTTTTATGAGCGTGGATGACTATTTTATTGAATATGTGACACCAGCCACGGTCATACTCCTCTCATCACAACTCTGTCCTTCACTGGAAACAGGGACACCACACACACGCACACGCACACGCACACACAGAATACGTTAATGCAGAGAATTTCATGCACGTGTGACACACACACATACTGTTTGTAGGCAAGCTATGCGGCCTGCACACACTGACATGCGCACATTTCACTTTCACAAGAACATGGTTATAGAAGACACATGTACTGTATATGACTGACATTCACATGGACATGCATTAAATAATAAACAAATACATAGAAAATGTGTGGAAAAACATTAAAGCTTCAGTAGGCAGTATATTTTTGGCATTACTGGGCAAAAATTCCATAATAACCTTTCAGCATATTGCAATTCAAGTGTTCTGAGAGAAAACTAGACTTCTGCTCCTCCTCATGGCTCTGTTTTCAGGCTTTAGAATATCTAGCCCGTGACGGGAGACCAATCACAGGTCATTTCATTGAGAGAGCGTTCCTATAGGCTGTGCCCCGGTCATGTGACCGGAACTTGGCGTTCCTTCACGAGATTTCACAATGGCAACGGCGTCACAAACTTTCTCATTTTACAGCTAAACCGTGCACTACAAGATGATTCTGAAAACATTTGAGGAGAGAAATAGGCATTAAAGGTCCCATATCATGCTCATTTTCAGGTTCATACTTGTTTTTTGTGTTTCTACTAGAACATGTTTACATGCTGTAATGTTCAAAAAACCCTTTATTTTTCTCATACTGTCTGTCTGAATATACCTGTATTTACCCTCTGTCTAAAACGTTCCGTTTTAGTGCATTTCAACGGAATTGCAATGGAATTGCGTTGCTAGTAAACAGCTTGGGTCCATGTTTACTTCCTGTCAGCTGATGTTATTCACATAAACTACAACAGGAAATAGACTGGGACCCATTTAGAATGTTTATGTTTAAAACCATGAAATGGTCTAAATATTGTATATTTGTGACATCACAAATGGACAGAAATCCTGACGGCTTGTTTCAAATGCACAATTTTTGAATACAGGCTGTGTGTGTATTTCTCCATATATTGAGGGTTTTGATAGTTTAACAGTATTTATATAGCACTTAAAACTGCTTTATAATATAAAAGACATGAAAATCTCACCTTTTACAATATGGGACCTTTAGCATAACATAATATTGATTCATATTTGATCAGCGTTGCCTAGTTTGACCGTTTGGTCGGAGATCGCGAGTGATTGACAGCCGGCTCTCATAGACAGCAGATGGACAGCAGACCTCAGATCAGCTCTTACTGCTCGTTTTCCTCCGGTCTGTAAAATCTGGCAGATGCCGTTAGGAGCACCGGAGGACACAGAGGCACATAATTTTTTCATGTTACCTGTTTCATGTACTACCGTCACGATATAGCGACCGTTTTATAAAAATATTTTTTTTTTAAATCACATTTGTTCCAATCTTGCCAACTTCAGCTTTAATCATAAGGAAATTAAAACATTTATTATGAATAGTTATGTGCTGGAATATGACAATATTGAAATAAAATCATATTGTGATTATATTGTGTGATTAGGTGGCATTAATGGAACCAAATATCTTAAGCTCACACTGTCAAAACATGTGTTCCATGTTTGCGTATCAAATATGAATCCAGCTGTATGTGTAACATTGGGTCTGCAGTCACCGTCACACAATCATTAGTGAGGGTACGAGCCTCATCAGTCATTCTTCCCCATTTATACGTAAAGGGCGATCATTTCTCTCAGCTGCTGACACACAGAGGCATTATGAGGCTCACATGATCAAATTTGTCACAAACTGTGGGCGAGGAGGGAAAAATGGGTCAGCAGCAGCAGCCTGTTGCTCACAGGGTCCCATGTGGCAGGAGGTGCAGTCTCATTTAATGGCTTTTTAAAAGTCTAACTGTGTAAATGTAAATGCGGTATGGTGACCCCCTCTTTAAACATTCCCTCTCCTTTCTTCGTAACCTCCATTTACTCCTGTTATGGCTCATTAGCTTCAGTCATTTATCACCAACCTCACATTCAGAAGTAGAGTAATGTTCAATGAATAAAGCAAAGGAAACAGCTTTCTTGTAAATTTAGCACCCTGTATTTATTAAAGGTTCTCCATATGACATTCAGAGGATATGTAAAGACATAGGAGTAATCTAAGTTCTACCTGAGCAGAGAATGAAGTGGCCCTCCCTCTTGTGTGTGAAGTAATCAGAATTTCTCTGTGCTTTATTTACGTAGCCGGGTCGGCTGCGCGGGCTTTTTGCGCCAAATTCACATCACGTTAAACTTTTGCCAACTTTTGCTCGGCTGCACTTTGCTGCAGAATCAAATGGCCGCAGCTCGGGAGCAGCCGCTGCAGCTTTTTATAGACATTGCGTGGCAGCTCGTCCCAACCGACGGCGTTGCCACAGAAACGTAGCACCCACTCCCCCCCCCCAGGTTAACACTGTTAGTGCTGTTATCACCGCTAGCTGTAAGCCACCGGCTCAGCCGTCGCCATGTTAAGAGCCCTGTGGATGCTGTACCTCTATCACAGATTTCCTCTGAAGTCTGTATTGAGAACCTTTAAAGGAGCACTGTGTAGGTATCTAGCGGTGGGGTTGCAGATTGCAACCAACTGAAGCCTCTCCCGTGTGCCAAGTGTGTAGAAGGACTACACTGGCCTACGCAAAAACGTGAATGGCCCTCTGTAGAGCCAGTTGCAAGAGTAGCAAAGGTCATTTGGAACAGAGCCAGAGGGGAAGTGAGTGGTGAAGCAAGAGAGAGAAAGCGGTGGCGGCGACAGCAGCAAATAATATCATTGACTCTGGCGCAAGCAGGAAAAGTTAACAATGTTTGGTTTCTGTT
>CAKAOH010037886.1:0-17156 GCA_916701665.1 Sebastiscus tertius | reverse complement strand
AAGATATGTGAATGAAAATGGGTTCTCTGGGTACCCACGAGTCTCCCCTTTACAGACATGCCCACTTTATGATAATCACATGCAGTTTGGGGCAAGTCATAGTCAAGTCAGCACACTGACACACTGACAGCTGTTGTTGCCTGTTGGGCTGCAGTTTGCCATGTTATGATTTGAGCATATTGTTTTATGCTAAATGCAGTACCTGTGAGGGTTTCTGGACAATATCTGTGATTGTTTTATGTTGTTAATTGATTCCCAATAATAAATATATACATATATTTGCATAAAGCAACATATTAGTCCACTCACATGGTGATAAGAGTATTAAATACTTGACAAACCTCCCTTTAAGGTACATTTTGAATTTGCATTAACATGTTATTATGACATTAACAGCCCTAGTTGTTATGTTACATATTTTTTTGCAGAAGAAATACCCAGAGAACTACTGAAGAAACTACTGACTAGTCTCCGCCACTAACTAACTGAAGGAAACCCCAGAATAGAGACGTAGTTAATGAACGTGATCAGGGTTAGATCAGCCGACGCAGCTCCAACGTATGGAGCTAAAAACAGAGTCTGGTGCCACGTGATGAGGGATCACTGGCTGATTGTTCCAGTTTAACACTGTCAAACAAGAAGAGTGAGACAGACAGAGACAGACAGACAGACTCTTAGTTGCCTGGAGACATTAAAAAACAGCTGCTGCAGAGACAAATCTAAGAGGAGACAGACAGATAGACAGAGAGGGAGACAGTCTCTAGTTGCCTGGAGACATTAAAACAGCTGCTGCAGACAGAAAACTCTCCCACTAACACACACTGTTGCTGAGTTTGTCCCAGTTTTCCAGCTGCTGATGAAGAAGTGAAACAAACAAACAAAGAAAAGACAGAAAGTCACGCACACACATTAAAGACAGCGTGTGTGTGGGTGTGCAGATGTTCCTTGTTTGTTCTAATTATCATTTCTTCAGCCTGTTCATTCTTAAATCGAGAGTGAGAGCTCTGCTAGTCTGTATTAATGGAGGATATAAAACGCTTTATATGCTCATTTCCAGGTCCACACTTGTATTTCTGGTGTTCTACTAGAACATGTTTACATTAGGGCTGTCAATTGCTTTAAATATAGTTTTTTTATCTGTTCAAAATGTACCTTAAAGGGAGATTTATCAAGTATTTAATACTCTTATCAACATGGGAGTGGACAAATATGCTCCTTTAGTGTGTTGACTTGACTATGACTTGCCCCAAACTGCATGTGATTTTCATAAAATGGGCATGTCTGTAAAGGGGAGACTCGTGGGTACCCATAGAACCCATTTTCATCCACAAATCTGGAGGTCAGAGGTCAAGGGACCCCTTTAAAAATGGCCGTAACAGTTTTTCCTCGCCAAAATTTAGCATAAGTTTGGAGCGTTATAAAGTATTTTGCATTTCCGTGTTGTTTATTTGTCATGCTCATGGTGTGTAAATGGCTCGGACACATCAGTGCACCTCTTTGGTAAAGAGAACATGGCTAGTTGCTAAACTAACGTAGCTAGCGAGCTAATGGCTCAGCAAATAAACTGCAATAGCGTCTTCCATTTTGGATCTACAAATTCACACGTCAAAGTTCCCCAAAGTTCAACTCAACACAAACAATGTGTCTGGATTTACATTTCCCCCCCGCGAGCGACTACACCGACCGCGACGACTCCATTGTAATAAATGGATTCCACCAATTTAAACAGGATTTCCTGCTGAACATTGAACGCAGCAGCGATCAGCGTTCAGCTCCGGTGCCTCCAGTTGGCTAAAACTCATTTAAATGAGCACATGTGTGAGTTGAGGCGATGCATGACGGACCGAGTATAACTGGCAGCTCAACTAATGCATCGTGAGGTATATAAGTTACCGTGGAAACTGAATTCCACACTGCTTCATCCACAGCCAGCATCCAATCACGTGCCAGCGCTCTGCTCGCAGGCGGAATGTGATTGGCTGACAGCTCATTATCCACATGACTGAGGCTCAGACAGCAGAACTGATTGGTTGGCTGTGGGAGGGAGGATATGTGATTGGTTTAACTTAAGGGGGATATGCAAATCAGGCTGTTTGGTTTAAGGTAGAATATGCAGATTAAACATTATACTCAATGGACATTTAGATTAAAATGAAATGAATCGTTTCATTTGAATGCAGAAGGAACCTTCAGGAGGTTTCTGTGTCCCGAAACACACAAAATATAACCTGAATTAGATTCTCTCCGCCGTCACTCTCATGTGGTTACTCTCTTTTATTACTCTTTTTCTTTTTGTCACAGATGAAAAATAACTACATCTTTCTGCTGATTTTGCTCTGCAGTGAAACAGAGCTGAGGCCGGGTGCAGAACACAATACAGAGAGTCCCTCGCCTATAATCCAAATGTTAAAGGGGAACTCCTACTTCAACTTTAGATATATAGGTGAGTTAACTAGCCATGTGGAGGACAACTCCGCCTGTTAAAACTGTTATAAAATGTATTTTTAACGTCTCTCTGGAGGAGCTTCATCGGGTCTGAGAAAATAACCCTGATGATGTCATAGTGATGTCATCAGGGTTATCTTGGCTTAGGCTTGAACTAAAAATTCCGTAGTTACAAATTTGTTTTAAAAGCAAAACTGGAGGTGTGGAGTTTTAAAGACCTGAACCTTTACCTGACAGGGAGTGTCCAAAGAGTAAAGAAGCAAAGAGATGAAACTTCGATGTTTGTTTGACAACTGCTGCTGCCGCCATTTTGGACTGAAATCTCTCATAATATTTATAATATTTTATTGTTCAACACAGGCCATTTTGTTAGAATATAACAGTAGAATAGAAATAATTTAGTTTTACTTTTGTACATCACTTTGTAGGCGGACGTTTTACTGGCGTCAGATAGTCTCTTTCAGTCCAAAATGGTGGAAGCGTAGCTCTGCTGCTGGGTGCTGATGTTGCAATAGAACGAACAACTGACTTTCACTTCTTATTAATAAACGTTCTCTGGGGAGGGTCTAACAAAAAAGATGTCACTGCGTTGCATTCTGGGAAGTGTAGGATCCAGTGTTTTTGGAGCTTGACCCATACTTATGGAGTAAAGTTCAAGCTATTTTGGCCTCTACTTCACCTATTTTGAGTCCCCAAACTTTATGGAAGTGCAACACTAAACTAAGATACTGTTATCTTTTATAAATCCCTGAAAACTCGTTCAATGACTTTAAATACTGAGGACTAAACGAGCAATCGTCAAAGTAAAGAAATAGACATTTCTAGCATTTTTTTGGAGTGCGACCGCCTCCCTGGTTCTCAATTACGTGGATTAAATGCACATTGATTTTGTGGGATATTATGGTAGATGCTGACTTTGCAGTCATCCTTCACAACTATCTGGGAACATGTAGATGCACCTGCTCAGTGAATCGCACTGCTATCACGCGTGCTGCAGGCCAAATGTGTCCATACCTTCTGCACCTTTTTCATTCTCCCCCATAAAGCCTCTGGAGGCTGCGGTGTTTGGCAAGCCCTAACTGGCTGCATTAGACAACACCACAGTGTTCTACAGATTGTTGTATTTTTACTTCTGCTCTGCTGCTGATTTAATGAATCACAGCTGAATCATGATGCTGTCACTGCGGCTGGATGGTGGATGTAATTGCTTCAGTATCAGAAGAACAGACTCACATGAGTGGCTGTCTTGATATCTGTATGTGTGTGTGTGTGTGTGTGTGTGTGTGTGTGTGTGTGTGTTTGGATGTGTCAGCAGTTAGCAGGAAGGCTGACTAATTAAGTCGATAATGAATCTGTGTGGACAGATTTTAGATTGGATCTTTGTCAGCTTAAGACCAAAAGACCCAGATCTAAAATTTGAATTCTGTCTATATTGTTTTTTTCCGCAGCCTTCGTTAAAAACAACAAATGATTAGATGTCCTACAAAGTAGATGCTGAGACAACCACAGCTCCTAAAAATAAATCGGGCAAAATTGCTGTTTGGATTACATTCACTGGCAACACTCCAGGAAGTGGGACTCAAGTCCATATTGCGCTTACTGTGGAATTGGAGTTGCCCAATTCCAATGTAAGCGTTTTGTGTACTGTGTGCTTTATGTGGTGAAGTGGAAAGTAAAAGACGTTTCTCACCATTGAGATGCAAAAATATGGTGCGGAAATACGGAAAATCCACATGACAACTATGCACACCGGGTCTGGTGCAAATTATCTGCATTGCTGTGTTTCATTTTTAGGCAAAAAAAAAAAAATCAATAAAAATATAAAAACCTATCCAGACGGAGAATGTTTAAAGGGCTAACATTAACTACACAATACATAAACGAATCGGACCCCCAAATTTAATGCCAATGCAATCTTCATCGTATCTGAGCTGCTGGGCGATCTGAAGCCAGATATTGTCCTTAATTTGGTTGTCACCGTGTTTGTCTTACATTATCGGGTGTTGCGAAACCAAATTGATACGATGTTCCCCCATTTTGGCAGCAAGCTAGCTATGACCGTGAGGTATGACATCAGTTGGAACAAAGGACTTCATTGGTCAAACATATATGTCCGCAGTTTTTATACATTTCTGTGCAAGTTTTTCGGACGGTAATCCGTGCTTGGTGTGAAACGGCTTTAAGAGTCCAATTTTCAGTTTGTGTTTTGTTACAGACCTGCATCAACCTTTTTATTATCACGTAATCATGATATCTTCCCAAACAAACATAAGTATTTTAGTTCCCTAACCTTTACCATAGTTTATCTGCCATAGCCACAATCTTTTTCTAACCTCGAAAGTCAGCATCTTAAAAATATTTCAGTAAATGTTTTGCAGAATTCAAAATCAACAAAACATCCAAATTTGTGTTTGGCAGTAAGTTTGAGTTGGGTCAAAGACTTTATGACTCAAGTCAGAGTTTCCATTTTTCTAAAACCACAATCTTTCCTCAAGTGCTTTGACTCGTCTACACAGAACATTGAAAATGTCAAAAGCAACGCACATCGGCCATGACGAGTAGCCTTGCATCATTTGACGAGCGTCGGCTGACGGCCAGAGCACTCAGCGGACACAATGAACAGACTGAGAAATCCAACACCCAGCGGGATGGATATGTCAATCAAAAGCTGCAGCTTTTTCTCAATCATTGCTGGAAAATATGACAGCTGTGTATCCCAACAACAAGTTGGGTCAACTTGGGACGTCAATTCCAAGGTTACGGTGCTAAAAAAAAAAATGTTGGGTAAACTCTACCTCACCTCAGCTACTGTCCCCGACAAGGGACGTGATGGACAGTCTCTCTACGTCAAAAAACAACCTTGAATCAATGATAGGAATAAAACAGAATAACAAAACTACAAAGCTACAACATATTCACAGAGCGGTGCAGGAATGAGTCCTAAAACCCAGATATGAGTTAGCATTTTACCACTTCCGGTTCCCTCGTCTCAAAGTCGAGTTTCTTGAATGTGTTTTTAGTTAGATGTCTGAAATCAGGTCTGTGGTTAACATAAGCTGAAGAGATTTTAACGTTTTAAAAATGGAACAATCCCATCGGCTTTTTGTCGAGGGAACCAGGGCGATGCTAACTTCCTGGTTGGCCGACAAACATACGTTCATTCCTTCACTCTCTGGAGATATAGAACACCTCGGTACAACTTCATGTTGTGATGTTGTGGGTAGAGTTTACATACAAGCCAACTTTCACTATCAAACTACATTCAGCGAGAGAAACTGGATGTCAAAACAACATTAATATAAAAAAAACAACTCATGACTTCTTCATAATCTTTTGTGTGACAGCTCATTAATTAATGCAGCGCGTTTCAGATGTCAAACTGTCGACTATAACTGTCATTAATCTGCCACATGAAAGCGACTTCAGTCAGTGTTTAAGGCTGCCAGCTTTGGCACAAATGTTCGTTTGTTTTATCTCCCATGACGGAGGAGTTTAAAGACGCTTTGGTTACCAGCGGAGTAAAATAAATGACATATGTTCAGAGTAAACAGTTAAATACTTTCAATTGAGTGGTATAAACAAATGGTATCCAGGTGGCATCATGTTCTCGCTTTTAGTTTTCCTCAGAGTACTACTAGTGAGAAATTTAACGACTTATTCAGACCATCAGGGGAAAAGCAAGAAATATATTGAAATATATTATATTGTAATTCATTCTCAGTGCTGCTCAGAGTAATCACAGTCAACAGCTCTTCTGCCAACAGCAGACTCTTGGCAGTCTCTCCTTCTTTGCAAACAACACAACCACTAAGCTTTAAGCAAATGAATGCCCGATTATGTCACCATTATGCAAATGAGCGTGTGATGTTATCTGGCGACTTTTAGCTTCTTTTGGAGCTAGTGGTAGCTACTTTAGCCCCCAGGAACCTTTTGAGGAGCTCGTTGCGTTTCAACTGCAGGGTCTAAACTATGTTCCAGGGACATTTAACCCCCAGTTAATGTCGTCACAACGTTTATTTCTTTTCAACGTGTCTTTTAGACTAGGCTGCAGAGTGTGTTTACCGCTGTGACCACCAGCAGCCCTCGTCTCATGTCCTGTTGCTTTTTCATATGTCAGCAGACTAATTTGCCTAAGCTTCGCAGGTCTTTAGACCGTGGTGGAATCACAGACAGCAGTGGGCTGAAGGAACCTTTTCGTTCCTTGAAAAGTAGTTCCTGGGCTGGGTTTCCACCTAAAGTTCCAGGGAGTTTTACTTTTCAAGGAACTAAAAGGCCTCGTAAAATGTCACTGGAACTTAATTTAGATCCTGGTCTCTGCAGTCGAAACGCAGTGAGTTCCTCAAAAGGTTCCTAGTTGTTCCACTGACAATATTTCCTCTACTGGGAATAATAACTGCAAAGAACTTCCGTTGATACACTTTGGTAACCGTGGATAGCTACCGATAGCTACCGATAGCTAGCTACCGATAGCTACAGATAGCTACAGATAGCTACAGATAGCTACCAGGGAAAACAAAAGCGCTATGCTCTTCCACTTTTGTTTGTGCAATAACATTTGTCGCACTTCCTTTCGTGCCGTAAATGGAGCCTTCTTTCCCGGGAGATCGTACCTGGTGGCAGACAGAACTGCACAGTGAAGGCAAAGCTTAAGGGGAACCAATCTGAATGTCAATGGTGTCATTATTCTATAGCCATTACATTGTGCAATCAACATTTACTTCATAATGATAAGTTACAGCAAAAATGTGTCTATTGCCACTTTAATGGAACTTATTTTGGGGCCTGATTCCTCCTGAAAATCATCAGCAAAGCCCTGATTGTTTGATGCTTCTAAAGATTATCTTTCCAGATGTTCCTGTGGTATGAGGTATGTTAAGAGTGTTTTTACGTCCCCCGATTGGCTAAGAAGTCCATCCCGACCGCACCAATCTCAAATCGTAAATCTTAAAAATGTTCAATATTTATGATGGGATATTCTGTTGTGTGTGGGTTTTGTTTTGTGCTGTTTTGGTCAAATCGTTGCTCTCCACACACTATAGGAACTAAACTATTAAATGTGTGGGCTCTCTCACATTTTACGCATCTGGTAAGATCTGAAACGTCTTTTAGTGTGGGCCAGACTTAAACTACCTCTGGTCACTGTCATGATTTTCTTTGTGTCTTTACTCAGAGGACCGTCTCCACCACACACACACACACACATCACAGATAAATCATCTATTTTCAGTATCACCACACTCTGACTTTTGTCTCTGAGTTTCGCTGCTTCCTCCCTCTCCCTCTCTGCGGTCGAGCTCCACTTGTCCACCAATTATCTTTAGCTCGTTCAGATAAGAGCTGCTCCATATTCAGCAGACACCAGAAGAGAGAACAGAGGAGAGTCTTTGAATGTTAAAACGCCTTCAGAGCTACCAGACAACCTGAGAGGGAGAGAGAGAGAGAGAGAGAAAGAAAGAGAGAGAGAGAAAGAGAGAGAAGAGAGAGAGAGAAAGAGAGAGAGAGAGAGAGAGAGAGAGAGACCTACAGCACACAAATAACAAACAGCAAGTGCTGCTGGAGGCTGAAATGTTCATTACACCCCATAATATGAAAGTGCTCTACGGAATAAATTACAGACTGATGGTTCAGCTATTCTTAAGAGTGGAGTTTGAAATGTGGAGTTTGTCCTAAGGGCGGCGTTAAAGGAAAGATCACGAGGGTGTTAAAACTAAAAGGGTTTAACTTCAGGGGAGGAGGAATTGGATCAATACATCTCATCAAAAAATCCTGTTAGATTTTGATAACGACCTTTTAAAAACTTGACGTTTCATTCAGTTTTACATGTTAGAACGTGTTGCTTTTAAGTTTTACTTTCACTTTTACAGCGTAGTAGGTGTAGTAGGCCCCTATTGGCCCACATCTATGAGGCTTATAGCGATTGATAACGTCTATTTAATGGCCTGATAACAGCCTCATCAGGTGACTTCACTGCCAGTTTCTAGAAATGAACCACTTTGCAGGTTTACTACTAGTAGGTGTAGTAGGCCCCTATTGGTCCACATCTATGGGGCTTATAGCGACTGATAAGGCCTATTCAATAGCCTGATAACAGTCTAATCGGCTGGTGAGGTGGTGCTCTGCATGAGTTAAAAATGAAGGGACTGTAAAACTGATTCAATAAGGTGAGAGAGTAGTGAGCGTGTCCTTTAACCATCAGAGATCCCTGTGGACAGGTGAGACACGTCTCCAGTGTGAAGGACTATAACTGGTTCAGAGTGATGCAAACTGAGGTGACGTCGAAGATGTCAAGCTGTCAGTCCTGATACAGCATCTCTCTCTGTCTCGCTGCACTAGTGGAAAATCTATATATACAGTATATACGTGTGTGTGTGTGTAGAGGAGAGTCAGAGGACAGTGACCATCAGATCGCCCCGGGGCAGGCTGATTGGCTTGGCCCGCTGCCAGCCCGGCCAATCAGAGGTCTTGATTTTCCCGCAGCGATAAAAGCTTGAAAAACATTTTTAACAGCCGAGCGGCGCCGACCTTTAAACTAAAGTATCATAACACACCTGGAGATGTTTGATTAGACGATAGAAATGAGCTGATTAGCCGCCCGCTCTGTCGGAAACGTTGATTTTTTTTAGACATTCTGTTGTTGTAGGACGTGAAGCTGCACTGACTTCCTGTTTACACTGCAGATTGCTTTCTGATTGGATGTAACTGCTTTTTATTAATGACTCCGCTCCCGACCCTCTCTTTGTTCCTGGGGGATTATTGTGTGCTTCATTGTTAAAGATTCGACCTTCTGGCAACATAACTGGGTGATGAGGTGGAAAAGAGTTTTTAGAACTTCAGAAGTCTTTGTGAACAGCTTTACTTTTACACACGGGGTCATGGGGATGTTTGTTGTATCTACACGTCTTTTGTATATCTGGGAAACGCGCCGCCGCCGATGCAGCAGAGACTTCCTCCTCTTTACAGTCCAATTAGCAACTTGAGACAAGAATGGAGAGACGACGTCTACGACTGGATTGTGTCACAAGCAGCCAGTCTACACTCCATTAAAGGGACTGTTTGCAACTTTTTAAGCGTATAAATGTAGCGGGTCGCCACACATGCGCGCTCGCATATGCGCGTTCGCGTGTGGCCGCTGCCTCTCCTCCTCTGCCTGCCTGCCTTCACTTAGACAGAGCGGCATTCTCGTGTACTCGTTCCACCTCTAGACGTGAACGCGCGCTCACTCCACACTGCAGAAGAGATAGTTTAGCTCTGAGAATATCTAGTGAATGTACAGTGGACGTTTGTGCAGAAATAACTGCTGCAGCTCCTCCAGACCAACAGAGGTTTCCTGTGTCTTGTGAAGTGACGCAGCTCCTCAGCGAGTAACGTTATCGTCTCGTTACCGACCGGGTGCCGGTGTCTCCCTGCTCTCTCCGGCTGCGGGCGGAGAGAGCACTGTTTTGAGCGATGCTCGTTCAGGTATATTTAGAGCGAGCAAGCGCAAGCTCGACGCTGACTTTCGTCGATTTCACGGCCACAGGTGTCGCTGTTAAGAAGCAATTCTGAAAGTTACAAATAGTCCCTTTAACAGCTTATTTTTAGCTAATAAAAAGCTAAATCATGGTCAAACGATAACCGGTGGATTCCCAGACTGCATTTCAGCTGATGCGTTCCACCTCTTTAACTCTCCACATGGACTGTTTACATTGCATTCAATCAAAGCCCGCTCAAATGTGATTGGTCAATACTACTTAAGACTACAAACGAAAACCAGAACGCGTCCAATATCAAAATAGTCCTGCTGCTGATTCTGCATTCATATGGAGATTAGGTGCCATTAAACCATCGCAGAAGAAGAAGGTGCAAAGAGATGACAAACCTCAAACGAAGGAAAATAAGATGGAAATTTCGTTTGTTCCAATCTGAGGAAGGTTATAGTGTCGTCTCCTCAATGCTCCACACAGATCTGCCTTTGTTTTCATCTGCCGCTTCATGAACTTCATGATTAATTGGCGAAGTCTAAGAAACTTTTTTTTGCTTTTATTGATACACAAACTTTCTTTGAGACTTTTTTTTCCTCAGCTTCTTTCATGGACAAATTGAAAATATGCACAAAAACATGGACGGAAACACACGTATTTATACTATTAATCAAATTCTCCACACCCAGAGTCTGTGGTCTCTCCTCTTCAGTTGTCTTTCACTCTTTAAATGGTGGTTGAATAATAAAATGTAAATGAGGACGGCCAGTACGAGACAGGAAGTGAAGTAAGG
This sequence comes from Sebastiscus tertius, assembly GCA_916701665.1. Lineage (NCBI taxonomy): Eukaryota > Metazoa > Chordata > Actinopteri > Perciformes > Sebastidae > Sebastiscus > Sebastiscus tertius. Next base: position 6,458 of record CAKAOH010037886.1, on the reverse strand, counting down.
ACACCCTAGGCAGCCATTTAGAGCGACTATTATCTTTAACGCTGTCTGTGGGCTCGCAGCAGATGACTCAATCGAGGAGCTGATGTTGCTTGACGCCCATTATCTCTGGTGGACAGCTGTCATACAATTTACCGCTCTCACGTTACAGTAAAATGAACTATTATTCTCCCCGGTGTGGTTGCCATGGTCACACTAGAGCGGAGAAGTTGTTGTTTTTCTTCTGTTTACGTTAGAGACAGCAGTTTGAATGATCAGATCTCCACCTGACAGCGTGACGAGCGGAGCAACAACGAGGACGTTAAGAGAGGGATGATAACATCTCCGTCTCTCTCGGCAGAGTGGATCTCATTAACGGGCAGATGGGGAGTTTATATAACGTCTTTCTTTCTGTTTTCACTCTTATTTCTCCATCTGTTTTCTTTATCCGCTCATTTTCTCTTTTCATCTTCTTCTTCCTCTCTCTTCTGTCGTCTCCGTCTGTTCGTTTCTCTTTACATTTTGTCACACAAATCACTCTTCTTCGCTCCCGCCATCTGGTTCCTCTATCACGCTCTCCGCTCTGGCTGACCCAGCATCCGTCTTCGCTAGGTTTTTATCATCGTGTTGACCCGGTGTAAACTCCGGATAGCGGTGGTCCAGATCTCAGCAGATGCTGAGGATGTGTACGTGGTTCAGACAGCGTGCTGATTACACGTCGACAGAGTTCTGGCTCAGAGACGTGAAGAATCATGGTGATTGACTTTGACCTTTAACAGGTTCTAATAGGCTCTGAAGACACTCTGGTGAGCTCCAGGAGGCTGGAAAACGGACCCATGATTGTTCTATAATTGCACCAAAGCTCAGCACATGAAGGAGGACAAACTGTCAGCGCCACTGGTCTTTTAGTGAACAGCTAACTGGGTACATACTGGGATGGGCGGATGGGGAAGCTGATGGGATCTGCTGCAAGTAGAGAGCTCTTTTCTGGTTCTGGTTCTGGAAGAACCAGAACCAGAAAAGAACTTTAATACTCACTTTATTTACCTCATATAGTCATTCTGAATCTCCATATTGACATCTTACATCTATCGCACTTCATTATGGTAGAAGACAGTGCTGGAAAGTAACTAAGTACATTTGCTTAAGTGCTGTACTTGAGTACAATTCTGAGGTACTTGTACTACTGGATTTCCATTTTCTGCTACTTTCTACTTCTACTCCACTACATCTCAGAGGCTAATGTTGTATTTTTTTTACTCCACTACACCTAATACGTGTAGACACACCTATATTTTGTATCTTATGTATGTTTTTGTAGACGTATGTATTTGTGGACGTACTTTTGTATACGTATTTTCTGTTCTTTTTCTATTTTAAGTCCTTTTTTTAAAAAAAAAGCCTCTAAACACAGTGCATCTAGCCTTTGTGCATAAATGTATGTTACAATTAATTGCTGATGTCCATATCAAATATAATAAAATAAATAAAATAAATAAATATTTGACAGCTTTAGTTACTTTGCAGATTTAGATTTATAATACAACATATAATCAACAAATGAATAATTTAAAAAAAATGCTTTTGGAGTTTCTAAAGCACAAACTCTGTGGGCCCCGAAAACACAAACGCCTGTGGCACCCATTGAGCCACTTTCATTGGAATGAATGAGGTGCCATCTAGGAATATCCAGTTCTCTTTATACATCCAATGCTCCAACTCGGGTGAACAACCATTAATAAGTACAACACAAGGCCAGAAAACATCTGAGATGTGTGCAGCGGTTCAGAGGAACCAAACCAGAAAAAAAAAAAATCTACGGCCTCCAGACTTCAGCACCGGACAGCTCCCCAGAGGGCCACTGTGGTTCATGACAAAGTGTTTGTTGTATGCATGTGTTGCCATGGTTACAAAGAAAGTTATGAATTATTATTAATAATAATGCCATGATGATGGTGGCTGACTAGATGCGTGTTGACATATCTGAAGCCAACAGCTCTGACAAAGGAATTTATTTAAAGTAACGATGCTGGTTGGTGAGTGTAGCCGAACTGGCGGTTGTTAAAGGTCCCATACTGTAAAAAGTGAGATTTTCATGTGTTTTATATTATAAAGCAGGTTTAAGTGCTTTATAAAAACTGTTAAACTATCAAAACGCTCAATGTACGGACAAATACACACAGCCCGTATTCAGAAATTGTGCGTTTGAAACAAGCCGTCAGGATTTCTGTCCATTTGTGATGTCACAAATATACAATATATAGATCATTACACGGTTTTAAACGTAAACATTCTAAATTTGTCACAGTTTATTTCCTGTTGCAGTGGATGTAAATAACATCAGCTGACAGGAAGTAAACATGGACCCAAACTGTTGCCTAGCAACACAATTCCGTTTAAACGCACTAAAACGGAGCATTTCAGACGGAGGGTAAACACAGGTGTATTCAGGCTGACAGTACAAGGAAAATGAAGGTTTTTTTTTAACATTACAGCATGTAAACATGTTCTAGTAGAAACACAAAATACAAGTATGAACCTGGAAATGAGCACGAGATGGGACCTTTAACATAGGTTGCTATGGTTACACGTATGAAGAGGTTAAAAAGGTGTAAATAGGCTTCCAGATATGGTTCCAAATGGACACTTATTATGATTCCTGTCAGCCAATCACAACGTGCGGTTGGAGTCAGATACAGTAGATGTTCAGCATGACAACGATCACACTTAGAAAGGGACAGACAGGTAGACAGACAGGTATCATAGGTAGATAGGTGCATAGACAGAATACTCAATGATTTACGGCTCCTTATATTCTAATGAAGTCTATGCAAACAGCCTCTGTCGTAATAAATTATCCACTTCAAACAAAACCACTGCAGGGAGTCAGAAAGAGCTAATACAGATGATTAATTAGCCTGGTGCACAGGATTACACACACACACACACCAAGTTAATCTAGTAATTAAACTCAAAATGTAATTTGGCTTCCTTGTGTTTTTTATTTAACTCTGTCGGTTCTGCTCTCATATAGTTATATGTCCTCTAGATATAAAGAAAAGTTCAACATATAATCACATATATGTGGATTCAGGATCTCCCTAAAAGACACCCAGAAGCAACATAAGAACACGTTTAGGAGTGGGAGTCATGAGAAGTGCTAATTAATTAAGCTTTATTTGTTATGAATAATAACGTTTCTACTCCAGACTAGAGAGAGATTGATATAAGAGATAGAAAAAAAGGAAATAAAAGTACAGCTCACGTTTCCACTGAGCCACAGGAGTCACGGTTTTTAATTAGTCACAACCTGTTAACGTGATTTGAATTCCTCCACGGAGCTTCTGAGCGTCGACTAAAAATATCTTCATGACAATAAAATACACAACGGAGATTTTTGGGGGTGTTTTTTCCTGCTGTATTGTGTTATTTGAGCTGCACACTCTGTTGTCCGCAGCTGGAGCTCCTGCATATTCCTGTATACCAAACCAAACAATATAGTAAATTATCTTGTTTATGTGTCATTAGTTGTATTTTATGATTCAAAACTTCCATCGGAAATCTGCCGTTTGAAGCCAACAAGTCAAGCTTGGACCATAAAAAGATGCCATCACTGCTCCACAATTGTAACATTAACTATGTCATAAAAGTATACCCAAAATAAATCACACATGAGGATTAGATTCGTATTTTTTGAAAGGTAAGAAGCTAAGAATCCATTGTATATAAAGCAAACTATCACCATTCCAGAGAAAATGCAATAAAGGAAATAAGATTTTCATCCTCGCCTAGTATATAATCTTAATTTCAAAGGCAATATCACCATTATAACAGAGCTCCCATAGATAATGATGCAACTGAATGTATTCTACTTCTCTTTACTACAACTGGTAATGAAAATACACTAAAATATACCATTTATGGTCTAGTTTATAAAGATATACTCAGGCGGTCTGAAAGTGAAAGACCTCATGTTTTCAAACCAGTATAACATGCGTATCTTCTATAATACTGTATATCATCTTCCATCGTGACTTTGTGTAACTGCGCCACAGGGTTCGACCCGGTACCGGTTCTGTCGGGCTACATTCATAACGTTAAGTAGCATATTATCTTGTGCAATTAAATATTTAGTCTTATTTTCTGATTAAAAAAAATCTAATTCAGAACTCCCATAAGAAATCTGTCGTTTTAACCTCGAGTGCAGCCGACATCCAGGTGCTGCACAATTATAAAATGATATTACACCATAATATAATCTTGTTTAATTAAATGTTTGAGGACCATGCCATCATATTTTCAAACTTACATCTGTAAAATCTGCAGTTTTGAAGCTTATGACTATAAAATGACGCTCTCACTGCTGCACAGATTAACTGTGATTTAGGGCACTATAAAGTTAAGTTAAAAAAAATCTAATTCAGAATTTCCATAGGAAATCTGCCATTTTAACACAGAGTGCAGCCAACTGTCATCATGTATGTACAATTATGAGATTAACTATGATTTACTACACTTTAAATTAAGAGGAACATCATCTTGTAAGTACTGCACCATGCGTGTCATTTTCTAATCAAAACTTTCATTGGAAATCTGCCATTTGAAGCCAAAGTGGACCATAAAGAGATCACTGCTCTACAAAAATACAACATTAACTATGATTTAATACATTCACAAAGTATATTATCTTGTGTAATGAAATATTTAAGTATTAAAAGTCTTATTTTCTAATAAGAAAATCGAATTCAGAATAGGAAAATCTGCCGTTTTAAGCCAATATCCATGTTGGACTATAGTAGGATGAAATCAGTGTTGCCCAAATGCAACATGTGATTTAATACACATATACAATTAAGTACTATCTTGTTTAATTAAATGTGAGTCTTATTTTCTGAATCAAAAAATCAATTCAAAACTTCGTAAATCTGCCGTTTGAAGCCAAAGTAGAGCCAAAGATGTCATCACTTTTGAACAATCATACAATTACCTACTTGCCTATTTAATTAAGAAAAACACTACCTTGTTAAATTAAATGTAGAAGTACCATAATTCTTCTTATTAAATACCTAATGCAGAACTTCCATTGAAAATATGCCGTTGAGCTGAGCGGAGCTGACAGGTTGGACCAGGATGTCATCACTGCTGTACAATTACAAGATTAATTGTGATTTAAAACACTTATATAAACTTTATTTTGTTAAATTAAATGCGTGACTAGAAGTCTTACTTTCTAATCAAAAACCTAATGCAGAACCTCCGTATGGATTTTAACACGAGTACAATGAGCTAAATCCAGGTCGGACCACAAAAAGATGTCATCACCGCTGTACAATTACCAGATTAAGTGTGATTTAATCCCCCTTCTAAAGATAATCCTGGTTTGTCTGGGCAGCCTTCGGGGCTAATGATCGGGCTCATTATGAGGATGTCAGTATTCAGCTGAAGTGCTGTCCTCTGGTGTGTACGTATAGCTGCGGGCTGAACCAGTTCTGTCATTAATAACATTAAATGTGAACGTGTTAACCGAGGTTAACCACCAAACCTCAGATACAAGCCCGGAGACTCAGGAAACACCACCTGCTCTTCATTATTACCATTATTAGTTTTTATTTATAGAAACAAGATGGCGTCTCCGAGACCTTCGGCAGTGGACAGCTCCCCTGAGACCGTGTCCTGGAGGTGAATATAAAGTGGTTTCTAACAGCTGACGGGATGTTTATATAAAGTAAGAGGAGGTTAGCATGATTAAAATGAAGAGGATGATGATGTAATATATGTCTGTAAACACATCCGCTACCTGCAGCTGCCTTCATACCTTTAGCTCATCACTGAACATGTCTAATAGGACTGTAGTCTGAGTGAATTGGGTGTCCATTATTCATTATTGATTCATTCCTGACAATGTGAACCTACTAAATAGTTTCAGTTAACCTCTTAGTCTCTTCACAGTTTTAAACTAGACTGGCACTCAGAGAGTGCAGACCTCCTCCAAGCTGCCCGAGTACGACTGTCCCCCCTTCTCCGTTCAGCTTGCGCCATCATCCATGTGTATTTTTGTTTATGTTGAGATCAGCTGACCGTAGCGGAGCATCATAAAACACTTCATTCAAACTGGACAGAAACAAAGTAAAACTCACCTTAACCTTCGTCGTTACTCTTTCCAGCAATCACCAAGTGTGCTTTGGTCGAACTGTAATTTCATAGCGTTTAATGTGAAAAAACGCCACTGTGCATGTCCTAAAGCCTGTGGTGTTAATGAACAGGCTGACAAGAGTTATTAAAAGAATTCCCGAAGCCAGATCACCATCAAAATCTAATTGTTTGTTCATTGTGCCACACCCCACCCCTCCAAAAAATTTCATTCAAATCCATTGCAGACTTTTGGAGTTATCCTCCAAACAGACAAACAAACAAACAGACAAACCAACATACCAACAAACCAACAAACCAACAAACCCAACAAACCAACATACCAACAAACC